>JADLZK010008774.1:0-59159 GCA_015847255.1 Hyparrhenia diplandra | reverse complement strand
TGAAAAGGGTAGAACAAGTAGACACAAGATAGGGAGACTATTCTTTATTCATCTGAATATTGGTGCTTACAACATAGAGCTCCCACGTATATATAGTCCTGCCAAGGCCTAAGAGTTTCGGTAAAAGCCCACATACAAACGGACTAGGATCGTGATTCCTCCTTCTCCTTTCCTTCTAGGACAGAGTCCGTGTGTTTTACGACACATTCCAGCAACGCTTTAGCTGAAAGCCATCCTGTCCGGATTCAGGGCACACAGTTGACTACGAGAAACTTTTCCTAGCAGAATTTTATAATGTTTGCTATTTCTGAAAATAAAATATAAGTAAAATAGGGAAAAAAAGAACGCTGAAAATGTTTGTTATTTCCGAAATGACGTGATTTCACGGTTGACCTAGATTAAAAATCCGTTGCACGCCTTTTGTTTTCAACGGTTCAAAATTTTATTTGGTGCATGAATGTCGAATAGTATATGCTGGCTATGTCAAATTTGATCATTCTTATTATGACATGAAGAGATTTTGTGAGGACGCCCACGGGCCACACCACTACTAATACGTACGTGGTGATTACATTTAAGCATGAGGACCGTTGACATATCTCCACCTCTCTGATTTGCTCTTATAAACAAGTAGGCCTTGACATCCATGCTCTTGAGAAATAAAATGTAGCTTCAAAGTCAATTAGTAATTTAGTACGATGGACTAAATAAACCCAAGGTCCCTTTTTTGGTCGATGCAGCAACCTCTGGACCTGCGTGCTACTTACTGTTGTACAAGAAACTGTTTTATTAATATCATATATTTTATTTTTAGACATTGGATAAAATGTTACTTTTTTTTTTCAAAAATAAAGTAGCATCGGCTGACCCTGACCAACTTCACACTCTGCCCGTTGGAAAAAAAAAAGAATGTCCATTCATAGGAGACGAGGCAAACCACGATAGCATAAAAAATTACATATCTATGACTTTCTGAAAATTTATTCTAAAGTAACCCCTTAAGTTATCTAAATTTGCCCATCTATGCTATCAGGAAAACAATCTAAAGTGACATCCGAACCCCGGGCCCTCCCCATTCCATAAATAAATCTTCATCTAAACTACCCACCTATGTTTTGAAAAAATATTCTAAAGTAACCCATAATTTGCATCTAGTCGGTCGTATCTTCCATTATAAAAAAAGCAGCCTAAAGTAAGCCAAGTATACCATTATGATAGGTATTAAAGTAGTTCCCTATATTTTCATCCAAATGACCCATCATTGTATTACAAATTAAACCTGAAAGTACTTACATAGGTTTTTTTTAGATGATGCCTGAAGGCTCATATTTCATTAAACAAGAAAGAGTTTTTCGTTAACAAACCCGAAACAGACGATAACCCAAACTATTCGTTTGTTCTGTTTGTTGTTTTTTCAATAAAATCACTGTAGGGACTACGGTCCCTCGATTCTTCAAAAAAAAAAAAAAAAAAAAAAAAAAACCAAGCTGCGCACACCACACACCCGCAAGCGAACGGAAAAGGATTACATTGATAACAAATTTTGCTCCTAAAAGGAAGAGGAAGACCTCAAGCTAATGCACATCCAGCAACGCGCACAAAGGCTTGTAGCCCGTAAGCCGTCATTCATCTGTCTCCTGTTGGATGAGAACGTCGAGCTGAGCAACTAACATCGCCGCTATCCCGAATGTCCTGGCGTTTCTTTCCTTCCACAGGAGCTAACCGACGAGGAAGAAGAAGTTGTTGAAGCCCCTACGAACCGCTTTGGTTACCTGCTTTCGGCTCCGGAGCCACTAGACCAAGGCTGGCTCCTCATCGACGCCCATGGTGACCGTAACATGCAACTTGCGGAGCCTAATGCTCTAGACCTCCCTGTTGAAGGCGCAGCCCCGAAGAATATGATCAATCATTTCCAAGGCTTGGTCGTAGAGGATACAAGTTCGATCCTGAAGCCCATGGCGAAACCTCTCGCTCTGCCGTCCCTGCATCTCCCATGCATGACAAGCCAAAAGAAAAAGGCAAACTCTAGGAGGTCGCTGACGCCTTCCATATTTGCTTCGCGCTGAGCGGCGAAGAGCAACCGATGAACATGGCTCCGTAAGCACTGGCGGCGGAGTAGGTGCCGTCCCTGGAAAGTCCCAGCGGAACGTGTCCGGCCTTTGCACGCCAGCTGAACATGCTCGAAGTACTTACATAGATGTGCTTTTAATCCACTTGTACTATTGTTGATATAGGAAAACAGACTCCTTTTCTAAAAAAACGGAAAACAGACTCAAGATATACATGCTCTAATAAGATTTTAAATAAGCACTTGCCAACTGCATCTGGAGGTATGATGCAAAGGGAAAACTATGAATATGGATAATAGAAATATATAGAGTAATTGTTAACTAAAGTTTCCATTATATAATTATTACGTTAGAATCTGATCAATTAGAGAGAGTAAATAGTTTATGTTGATTATTAGCTATATATGGGCCCTAAATAAGTTTATCCATGAATTTCTTACACGTATCTATCTTATAAATGACTAGTCCATACACAACTCAGGTTGATGGACTAGCTACTAGTAACTTTACATTTTGGACACTTAAAAACTTTTGAACAAAAACAATTTGCATTATGTTGTTCAGACTTTTCAAACTAACTGACTAGGACATCTGATTTGAAACCATCAAATGGTTGATAATTAGTACCATGAAGCACGCTTAATGATATCCCACGAAACTCTGCTCCCAACATTGAAACATCCATTTTCTATTTGCATCTCATGTTTCATAAAATACATTTGGACCTTAGTGCCCTCTTATTAATTAGTTGAATGCCCGCAGAAGTCAAGAATGACCCGTGATTTTGTATTTGACCCAATCATCATGGAGGTCTCTCCTGAAGATAGTCATACCAAGGGGCATTGACCAAGTTTTAGTTATATAGTATAACATTGCTCGTTTTGGAGGAAGTCAACCCTTTGTGTTTTCAAAGCGAGAGCTGAGACAAAACACTCTCCTCTTTCAACTATAAATGTGTAGGGCTTCATGGCATTAGGGCGACACACCAGGATCATCTCTAATGCAATTAGCAAACTCCAGCCACCTAGCTTCCGTTCCAACTCTCAACAACATGCCGGCAAAGGCTTGTCTGGCTTCATCTCTCATTGTCACCAGCTTCCTCTCCACCAGCAGCCATTTACATACACTTGCCGCAGCCGGTGCCGGTGCCGGTGCCTTCCCAGATGAGGACGATGACATTGTGTCAAAAATCCGCACGGACCGCAACTCAACCATCAAGGCATCATCGGACTTTGGCCACATTGTGGAAGCTATCCCAAACGGGGTATTCCATCCGAGCTCACCCAGCGACATTGCCGCCCTAATCCGGCTCTCGCTCTCACAGCCAAAGCCCTTCACCGTGGCGCCACGCGGGCAAGGCCACTCTGCTCGAGGGCAAGCCCTCGCCCCAGGCGGCGTCGTCGTTGACATGCGCTCGCTCCACGGTCACGGTGCTGCAGCTGGTCGCTGCCAGATGAATGTGTCCAGCCACGAGCTGTGGGTGGACGTCGGCGGCGAGCAGCTGTGGTTCGACGT
The DNA here is from genome assembly GCA_015847255.1 of Hyparrhenia diplandra. Taxonomy (NCBI): domain Eukaryota; kingdom Viridiplantae; phylum Streptophyta; class Magnoliopsida; order Poales; family Poaceae; genus Hyparrhenia; species Hyparrhenia diplandra. Next base: position 55,575 of record JADLZK010008774.1, on the reverse strand, counting down.
CCTCCACGCTACCCTCCAGCACGGCCTCGCGCCCCGCGTCTGGACCGACTACCTCCACATCACCGTCGGCGGCACACTCTCCAATGGGGGCATTGGCGGGCAGGCGTTCCGGCACGGCCCTCAGATCTCCAACGTGCACGAGCTTGATGTCGTAACAGGTACATGTCTCTTGCTGGCCATGTACACATACATAAATCGATCTGAGATAGACGAGCTGACCAGTGCACAATGCATGAATCTGATGGTGGTTGCAGGCACGGGCGAAAAAATCAGCTGTTCGCCGGACAAGAACTCGGACCTGTTCTTTGCAGCACTGGGTGGGTTGGGTCAGTTTGGGGTCATAACCCGAGCCCGGATCGCGCTTGAACGCGCTCCTAGACGGGTTCTTTGGGTCAGACTCGCCTACTCGGATGTTCAATCGTTCACAAGTGACCAGGAGCTGCTCATCTCGAAACGCTCTGCAGCTGGTGAATCCGGCGGTGGTTTCGACTACATTGAGGGCCATGTCCAGCTGAACCGGACCCTCACCGAGGGCCGGAGATCGTCTTCCTTCTTCTCAGCCTCAGAACTCGACCAGCTTGCCAAGCTCGCCATTGGGACTGGGTCTGCAGCAATCTACTACATCGAGGGTGCAATGTACTCTTATGACGATACTACTGCCTCCTCTGTAAATCAGGTACAAGATCGATCACAACCAGATTTCATGGGTCATTATAAACTCAAAATCGCCATCGATCGACAACTCATCTTTGTGCATGCAGAAACTTGAGACGCTGCTGGGAGAGCTGAGCTTCGTCCCGGGGCATGCGTTCGTCAGAGACGTTTCCTACGTGGATTTCCTCGACCGAGTCGGCCGGGACGAGCAGAAGCTGCGGTCGGCCGGCGTCTGGGACGTGCCGCACCCATGGCTCAACCTCTTCGTCCCGAGGTCGCGCATCGTCGACTTCGACGCCGGCGTGTTCAAGGGCATCCTCAAGGACACCAAGCCCGTGGGGCCCATTCTCATGTACCCCATGAACAAGGACAGGTGGGACGACAGGATGACGACGGCCACGCCGGACGAGGACGTTTTCTACGCCGTCGGGCTGCTGCGGTCCGCGCTGGCCGCCGGCGACCTGGAGCAGCTGGAGAGGGAGAACGCCGCCGTTCTGGAGTTCTGCCACCGGGAGGGCATAGGGTACAAGCAGTACCTGCCGTGCCACGCGTCGCGGGATGGCTGGAAGCGGCATTTCGGCGAGAAATGGAGCAGGGTCGCCGCGCTCAAGGGCAAGTACGACCCCGGGCGATCCTGTCGCCGGGGCAGGGGATCTTCTCCGTCGCCGGTGACGGCTTGACCGACAAAGTGGCCTCTGATTCTCTGTAGAGAAGAGAACACGTGTAGTGTAGGTTTCTTTTCTAGCTTGGCCTGCATGCATGTTGTACAAGAAGAACACGTACAGGAGAGGTGACGGGTCGGAGGTGCTTGCACGTACAAGAAGAGTGTTAGTGGCCAGCAGGTGTGTTTAGAGAATCACAAATCTTGATTTGGTTTTGATTCCATTTCCTCGAAAGGCGACGTGATTGATGAATTTGTTATTAGTTTGGTTGATTCTTTTTCTATTAGGAGCCATATAAGGAGTTTGTGGCCGGTGATGCTGATCGTGAGAAGCGTCCTAGTTCCATTTGTAATTAATATGCTTTATGTATTCTTTATAATTGCTTGCTCGTTTACTTTTAGGATGGGTTTATGTACATGTATCTCTCCATGGAACATGTAAGCAACGAAGTTGCACCAGGTCAGAATAAATGTCGAATTGTTGACCTAGCCCTGGTTAATTACATACCCAGTAAAATATGCAAGTACAAAATTTGAGACATTCTTAAATTATGTGCATGTGTTTCAAAAATTATGTGATTCACTTAACACATGAGACTTTCTAGATCTGTAATCATTATACTCTATATATAAAGATAGTTGAATTTAAAATGGTTTGACTTTTGATATTGCATTCTTTTTTGGACCAAGGAAGGAGTGGGACCTGTGTTTCATCCATGTGGCGTACGATGGCAATGAGCAACCTCAAGCTCGCTCTTGCTGGGTCTGTCTCGACCACTATCCTTGTCTCTACTTTTTTTTTATACACATGGGAACTTTTATTAATTTTAAGAGGTTACATCAAGATAATCTTTTTCTTTTGCGGAAAAAATATTTAATCTCTCACAAACTTTTATGTGGCTCACCATAAGTTCGGGAGCTTGCCGGACAATGCCTAGAGATGTCTAGAAGACTTTTCTTCCAAGAGTAACAAAAGCTTCACGAATTGTATAGAGCCCAATAAGTGCTCTTGTTTGGCTTGCTATCAATTGCTCTCTTACTCTAAATCTCTCAACCAACACTTAGTCTCACATTAATTACTCACTCTCACAGTGAGAGAGCTGGGGAGAGCTCTATCGATCACCAGGTTGGGAGTGTCTAAGATAATCTGAATGTCCGGCAGCCTGTCTCAACCCAAAAAGAAAACTAGTTGTTAGAGAGCCGAAAACTAATCGTTGGTTCTATAGAATGCGGAACCTCCGCACCTAACGTGTGGAACCTCTGTAGTTCAGCAAAAATCCATGGAACTTTCGCAGTTGTATTGAACAAACACATACCTCTTCATGAACGTCATAAGTTCTAGCTCCAAATTCCTATTTTGATGATATTGAACTTTCTATATTCTTTATAATTTCTTGCTTGTTTACTTTTAGGATGGGTTTATATATTACTTTGTATATTCTTTATAATCCGGAGAAGCGTCCTAGTTCGATTTGTAATATGCTTTATATATTCTTTATAATTGCTTGTTTGTTTGCTTTTTGATGGGTTTATGTACATGTATCTCTCCGCGGAACATGTAAGCAACGAAGTTGCACCAGGTCGATCAGATACTGTGCTTCAAATAAATGTCGAATTGTTGACCTAGCCCTGGTTACATACCCTGTAAAATATGCATCTACAAAATTTGAGACATTCTTAAATTATGTGCTTGTGCTTCAAAAATTATGTGATTCACTTAACACATGAGACTTTATAGAATCATAATCATTAATACTATACCTATAAATATAGTTGAATTTAAAATGGTTTGACTTTGATATTGCACTCTTTTCTGGACCAAGGTAGGAGTGGGACCTCTTTCATCCATATGACGTACGATAGTTTTAAATCTCCGGCTATAGCCTCCGCTATCTCCGGCTATAGCTGTTTGAGAAGGATTTAGCTAAGATATTTCATGTACATGTTAGGTCTTAGCTGCCGATATAGCCCGATATAGCCGGCTATAGCCTGTTTTGAGACATGGAAAGCTAAAGGTCTTAGCCGGCTATTTAAAACAGGCGATGGCAATGAGCAACCTTATAAAGCTCGTGCTCTTGCTGGGTCTGTCTCGACCACTATCCTTGTCTCTACTAGATGATCTTTTTCTTTGCGGAAAAAAAGATTGGATCCCTCACAAATTTTTCTGTGGCTCACCATAAGTTTGGGAGCTTGCCGGGCGATGCCTAGACGTCTAGAAGACTTTTCTTCCAAGAGTAACAAAAGCTTCACGAATTGTATAGAGCATAATAAGTGCACTTAGGTTTGGCTTGCTATCAATTGCTCTCTTACTCTAAATCTCTCAACCAACACTTAGCATAATAAGTCTCACTTATTCTAAATCTCTCAAGGCTGTGGCATTGTTATATATGCCCATCCAAAAAAAAAAAAACTAGTTGTTAGAGAGCCCGAAAACTAGTCATTGGGTCTATAGAATGCGGAACTTCCGCACCTGACGTGGAACTTTTGTGCCTCTGAATTTCAGCAAAAATCCATGGAACTTTCACAGTTGTCATGAACAACACATACCACCTCATGAACAACGTCATAAGTTCTAGCTCCAAATTCCTATTTTGATGATATTAAGCTTTCTAGAAAGCTTATCAGAGGGCTGTCCATCCAACCGAGAACGAGCCCTAAAATCTACAAGTGCAGGTGTTATATCATGTGTTTATGTCATGTTAGCACTAACTTTGTCAAGCTATTCATGTTGTGTCCCCTTGATATATAGTACCTAACACATATACTCGAATAAAATTATTTCAACTACTTGAGTCTTTAATGTCTTCATATGTCATTTCTACTCAATATCTCTTCATAATGAGGGCACTTATAATTTAGAAAATACCATAGTTTCTAAGGGTTGGTCTGTCACTTAATGATTTTGCTGATGTGGCAAGGTGAGAGGGAAAAAAGAATAAATTGTTTCAATCTAGGAAAGGATGTCTTTGCATGTATTGAGACCATAGAAACCACTCATTGCCGCGTTGAGAGGGACATACTGGTTTCTTCCTCCTTCCTCCAGAACCCATGCATTGTCCCCCAACTTTCTTCCTATCGCCGGTCATCTGACGCCACCCTCCCTTCCGGCGACGTAGCTCCACGATTCCAAGCCCCCCTTGTCGCCCCATCATTCACATCTCGTTCACCGTGTATACTAGTAATCCCCACCCTGATCCCACTCCCCGCCCTTGAAGTGCGATGTCAAACAACAACATCCACCACGATCAATGTCCCATTGAACTAAGGTCTCATGTTATTAGGAACAAGGAGTTGGTTAGATGGGGTGAATAATCATTTCTAAATTCTAATCGCACTGGCTAACCAAAACATATGCAGAGCCTTAATTACATCCCTCTATCCACCACAAGTGCCTTTAAAAAATATTATATTTGGTTTAAGTACGTTCTATTAGCCACATATATTAAATAATAGTAACTACTAATGCTTATGTCTTTTAAGATTCTTGGTCGTTTGAGAGCACGGTTTAATAGAGTTTGAGAGTTTCTTTAGAATCAAAAGTTATAAGATTTACAATATAATACATGAGATTTTGAGTTGCTAGTTAGAAAAAACCCTAAACACATTTAGGGTTTCTAGTAGCTAATAAGAGATAAACACTATTAGAGAAAAGACTTTCGGTGCGCACATCTACTCTCAGTTGGGACCAAAGAACCTTTTGTGCCATTTCGTAATATGAACCGGGACTAAAAGGCATCATTTAGTCTTGATTGATGTTATCAACCCGGACTAAAGGGTGGCATTTTAATTAGTTCCGGTTGGGGTTACAAACCCGGACTAAAGGTCTTACACCCAGGATTAAAGGTCACCTACCGATCAATTCAAAAGGATTGCACCCAATACTTTGTCATATGCGGTGTGCAACTGAGTTGGTAAGGAATCTACCCACGATGCAAGGGGTATTGAGTTTGAATCTCACACTTTGCAAGATAGGTCTCTAGGATTTTATTTATTTTTTCGTTTTGAAGATGAGCTCTAGTCCCGGTTGCGGATTGGTAGTCCCGGTTCCCAAAACCGGGAGTAAAGAGGGTCGGAAACCGGGACTACAACCCGCTTCTCTACTAGTGAAATTCATACTCTCTCTGTCCTAAAAGGCGTGCCAGTTTGGATACAGAACCAAATCATATTATCTTTAGTTTAACCAAATTTTATGACATGTACTAACATTTATGATATAAAAAAGTAACTATCATTAATTGTATCCACCATTGAATATATGTTTTCATTATATATATATTTTAACCATCACTGTTGGTATTATTTTCTCTAAATTTAATTAAACTTGAAACAATTTGGCTTTGATCTGATCTAAAATTGCACTAATTTTTTGGATTGAGGAAGTCCTATGCTCCTGCCCTGTCATGGCCTTTCCATGCCTAGCTAGGCATGTATTTCACCTTGACGAGGGCATGCGTCACGAATAATCATGACCGTCGAGTGGATCGAGTGAGCGACTCTTGTGTGGGATCCAACGGCGAAATGCAAAATCATGCAAGAAGCGTAGATAAGAATTCTATGCAGCGGATAACTGGATAAGGCAGATGTACTACGGATCCAATACGACGAATTGACGATAAGTTTTCACCTGCTCGCCTGGTTCCATTGCTCGACGAGACCACCTCCATCCGTTTACCATTGATCCATCCAGTCGATCAACGAATAAAGCTATGACGATAATCTCAGGATGCAAAAATCACTCAGCTGCACAGGCCGCGCGTGTCAGTGGTCAACAATCACACCACGACGGCGACCCGCCGAGGAGGCAGCGACGACGGCGACGGCGACGGCGACGGCGACCGCGACCAATAAGGCAATAAGCCAGTCCACCTCTGGCCATCGCGTGCGGCACACGCACAAACGTGCGGTGCCGCGTCCTCCGTGTCGCCTCGCTACCTAGCTGCCGGCGCCGCGGAGGAATCGTAAGATCACGGCAGCCATGTCCACATAAAAACCCACGGCGAAATAAAACCGGCCGGCGCGAACTGTGATGGAGTACGTCTAGTGCACGGCCAATACTCAAGCGCGCGGCGCCCGGAGCCGTGCACGTCTGGGGTCTGGAGGCATCGGGATGAGCCGCGATCGGCCGCCGTCGTGGCCATCCACAAGCCGGCCATCGCAAGAGGACACCGCCCGCCTTTTCGATCGGTGTCTCTTGAACTAGCTAGCTGGCTAGGCTTGTTGGCTCTTGAGAGGCCTCTAGGTTTCAGATAGGATGTGCGTCCTGTCCTGTCGGGCGATCGTGTTCAGACATTCCGTCAGATATTTCTGGCGAGGTTGCTGTGCTTTCATTTCGACTTTAATTTCCAGCGCCGGTTTAATTAATCGTCTGGTTGTCCGTGATGGATCTTCTTCTCGTCTCATTCCGGTGGCAAACGAGTGGAGCAAATTGGTCGGAGCGGCAGCAAGATGCATACATGCCTAGCGTAGAGCAATGTCAGCATGACTCGTGCATACTCTGGGACCTGTTTTTGATCGTTTCTTGTATTCCAACCATGGACATGCAGCGTCAAAGGCAGTGGATTAGAAGACATAAAAGTTGTTTGTAGAGAAAACAAGCTAGGCTGGTTTTAATACCGGCTAGGTCGCATTTATCAAAGTTGTCAAAATGCAGAATGGACTTTACCATTCTGAGTCTCTCGCCGAGTTAACAAAAAAACTAACTTTGGTCAATCTAACATCAGTGTCCGTTGTTTTGAACCTGACAATGATATATACTATCACTATCGGTAGTTTTAAACCTGGCAACAATATATATTATCACCGTCTGCCTCTTTGTCTGTAGACATGCCCAGAAGATCATTGCACTCTTTTTTTTTTTTTTTTTTTTTTTTTTTTGAGGGGAAAGATCATTGCACTCTTTAAAAAGTCCAATTCAAGCGTAATCATAAAGAAAATATTACCTAACGACTAACGTTAAAGTTCACAAGCTCAACTATTAAGTCGTACGGAATTGACTCTACTCAACATCACCAATACCATTTTTTTTATTATACTAGGGGACATGCATAAATCACTAATTTCAAAAGCGCTACGGTTGAAAGGGCATTCGAGATAGCATCGTGGAGGTGAGCGAGCTGGTTCCTCCATACCATTGGTCCTAGGGCTTTGACAAGCTGCTTCAAGTTATCATTTTCCTATCTGGCGTCCTTTATAATACACTCGATGAGACCAACGGTTTACTAGGGTTTGGTGACTCCTCGGTAACTTGCCGGAAGAGGCTACCCGGTCCTCGATGCCTCTTCCAGCTAAAATGCTAGGGCAGAATACGGGGCTGCCTGACATAACTGCCTGACCTTGGCTAGAGAGTGGTGGAACGACGGGAATGGTAAAATTGACTGAACGGAAGGGTAGCTGTGGAGACTTCCTGTGGCTAGGCAAAGGAGACAGGTGACGATGTGGAGAGTCTACTCAGGACCCTACATTTGAGTGAGATGGAGACTGGATGGTAATGGGGATGTGATTCCCAATCTTTCATCAGTTCAAGATAATAGATAACTACCGACTTTGGTGGAAAGCGACAAACCGATCGATTTTGATCGAAAGGCTCGAACCCCGCAACCCTAGTACCACGTTTCCTCTAGTTATCAATTGTGTCACAAGCCGGTTGACCTTCCCCCAAATGCTAATCCCTGCTGTGAATCGAAGAACACAAGCAAGAACAAGGTAAAATGCAACTCAATGACAATTTGCATATATATGATTAAGATCTCAACGAGGGGTTTCATAAACCAATAATGACTAGTCAAAGACAAATTAATCTAAAGCAAAACCTAAACCCTAAACTGGGGTGATGGCTACTGAATATATAGTCTAAGGGACAACCAAAGGACCCCTATTCACATCCCTAATGAACCCTAACATGTTACAAGGCCCAAACGGCCTAAACGATGGCAACGTAGTGTCCTAACAGATTCTAGATGTCAACTTGTTTCAACGATTCCTCTTGATTCCGATAGAGATTTGATCTCAAACCAAAGCCATTGGTTAGCGCTTGATCTCAAACCAAAGCCATTGGTTAGCGCATGAAATTATCTTTCCAACCATATATGGATCATCGAAAATAGAGTCTAGATGGGTCCTTGGTGAACAATTTAGTGCAGATGGGTCCTAGGTGAACAATTTAGTGCAGAATGGGCCTCCAATGTGCCCTGCAGCTCAAGGAAGCTCATTCTTATCTTCTTGCTCAAGAGAAGTAACATATTGTAACTAACAACGTAGGAGTTTCTTGTGACATTCTTGGTGAATTTTTCTATATACAACTATTTTTTATGACAACTCCGATGAGTGATGGTTTCACTTGTGATGCCTTATGTAGAAAATGAGATCCTCAAGAAGGAGGTCAATGAGATTGCTCACGCCTTAGACAAAGCCTATGGTGGTGAGACTCACTTGCTAAAGTGCTTGGGTAGCCAACGCTTTTCTCTCAACAAAGAGTTATTGGGCCATACGCTAAAGAATGCCAAGGGATCCGATGATAATGTCCTTTGCTAAAGTGCTTGTGTTAGGATCTCAATATATTATTAAATACTATGGCCAAATCAATGAAAATTCACCGGCGTATTCAAACGACAGTACTCAAGATTCGGCTTTATATGTTACTAATAACGTAACCTTGACCGAATCAATGAAATCAATACCATAGGCAAAGATCAATTATCACAATTTCAGCAAGCATGCATATGCCATCAACCAATAGTGTAGCATACCTTCCCTAAATTTGGGAGTACGAAGTGGTAGTTTTGTTTTGGCGGAACATATGATGTTTTTCGTGCTCTGACTAGGAAATTTGATAAATACTATTTCAAAAATAAGTTGTAAGAAGGTAAAGAATATCTAGAGTCTTTTGAGATTGAAGCCGAAATTATGCAAAAAGAAAAGACATTGTTAGTTGACACCATTGGAAAAGAAAGAGTTGATTCCTATAGAAGTGAGTGCTTGTCAAAAAGATCACAGAACAAAACGATATCCATTCCGAATCCATCTCAGCTCAAGAAACAAGTATAGTTATTATAGTAGAAGTACGGGAAGCACAAGAAATTAGCTAGACTTAGCTAGACTTAACTTTAATTTCCACGAGCCGAAGGGGTTGTGTATTTATCTAGTGACTATCTTGTTCATAATCTACAAATTATAGCCGAACTATGTTCGGTTGAAAAAACACCGAGTCACTAAGAACTAAACCTCTAGAAATAAGGAGATAGTGTGTGCCAAGAGTTGGTAGCTTAATTATGATGGTGCTAGAAGGAGCAACAACACTCAAATTACTTTGATGGCAAACAAACTTTGAGATGTTTAGTCCTGAAGCTCAACAATTTCACCAATTGAATTCAATTGGTCATCTTGATGGCAAACAAACTCATGAATTGGCTAACACCAATTGATTCATCTAAAGCTACGAGTTCAAATGTCACATAGAGATATAGAGTTCTCAAATGGAGGCAAGGTCGTTGTCCATGAATTGCAAACTAGAGATATTATAGAGGACAAAGAGGTGATTACAATTTCAGAAGATAATGGGAACAAGCGAGATCTCTTCAGCTGAAGCAAAATAGAAACTCTAAATTTCTCACTAGCTACTACGTTATCATTTTGCGTGGCAGGCGATTTCAATTTCCATGGCGGGTACTATAGCCCATCATAGTAAATCGTGGCCTCACCACGGCGGGCTACAGTGCCCGCCACAGAAAACCGATTAACTGTGGCGGACACATTAGGATGCCCGTCACGGTTATTGGTTTTGAAAAAACAAAAAGAAAATCCATGAGCCTGCCGGAAAGCCCATTCCTGAGCCCATTGGCGAGCCCGTTCCCAATCGAAACCCTAGCGCCGCCAGAAGGAGCGAGCTGGTTGGCTAGCTCCGCCACCACTAGCTGGACCATTGCCGAGATCAACCCTAGCGTCGCCAGGAGGAGGGGCCACCGTCGTGTGCTCGGCGGGAGGCGGATCCTCGCGAACCCCGAAGAGCGGGATGCGCGCCGATCCGCCCCTCAATCCGCCGTTGTTCCCGAGATTTGCTCCGACCGCGAAGCCCAAGCCCACGCCACCATTGGCGAATAGTTGTCGCGCGCTGGCCAAGAGGAGGTGGCCTCGTCTGCAAAGCAACCGGAGAAGAAGCCCGCGCCGCCGCTGTGGCGAGGCTCTCCGCCGGATCTACGCCGGCCGCCATCGGGAGAGCGCTGCTACCGCCATGCCGGGCGCGCTCGAGGCCATCCCGCCGCCCCGCTTGGGGAGCGCACCGGGGGAGAGCGTGGCTGCCGCCAAGGCGCGTGCTCAAGGCCACCCCGGCCACCCCGTTGGGGAGCATGCTGCCGGGGAGCGCGCCCGAGGCCACCACACCGCCGAGGAGCACTCGAGGAAGAGAGAGAGAGAGAGAGAGAGAGAGAGAGAGAGAGAGAGAGAGAGAGAGAGAGAGAGAGAAAGAGGGAGGGAAGGCCGGCGCACGATGTGTTAGAGGGAAGGTCGGCGCTATGGTTTGGGTCCTAGGGTTCATTGTGGGAGAGGGAAGGCCGGCGCTCGGTGTGGGAGAGGGAAGGCCGACTGCTGCGGCTAAGTGCGAGAGAGGCAGTGATTTGGGTCCTAGGGTTTCATCTCCCTTGTATAGTGGGAGTCGGATATTGGGCTATTTGGGCCTATAATTGGGTTGTTTGGGCTTGCATTTTACGTGGCGAGCCTTTCAAGGTGCCGGTCACGGAAAGTAAATTTTCCTTGGTGGGTATTCTAATATGCCCGCCACGATTTATGGTTATTTTCCACACGGAAAATAATTAACCGTGACGGGTTTGTCACGTAAAATAGTCTTATATCCTGTTGTTGCTAATTCTCCGGCTCCTAAACTCACTGCACTTCCGCCAGATTCTGTCAGGATCTTGACCCGGGTCCTGACAATATGGCATATGATAAAGGAGATTAGGAGAATGTTGCATGAAAACCAGTGAAAATGAAGACCACCAGACACTGACAAAAACTTTAGATAATGTAGCTCAAAGCAGATCATGCTGAGCTCAAAGTCTCATGAACGAGTCGCAATGAACACAAGCACACCTTGCATCGATATGTCTCCAGATTGCCATTATTTTTATTAGCTCCCTTACAAGAAACTCAACCAAAACCAAGAATAAATAACAATAACAATAGCAGCCATTGACCAGATTATATAGCTGGCTACAGCATCGGGAAAAAAAAAAAACTAGTGAACTCAAAACTGAAACACCTCACAGTCTCACACTACATGCAATTGGCTATTGTAGCTAGAGATGATGATCACGATTTTGCCTCATCACTTCCACTCGTGATCTTCTCGCTCCTATGTCGTCTCATTCTCAACTCTCTTCTCTCTCTCTCATAAACGAATCACATGACTTGAACAGTGACACGGGTTACACTGGCAACAAGAACAAGAAGCCAAATAAAAACACTACAGGTCGTACGGTAGACGACGATGGTACCAACACTAACAGTCAAAGGCACTAGCTATGCAAAAGCCTAAGGTGCAGTGCTCGGTGCTGGGGCCTTTGCAGAGGCAGATCGGTCGTCGATCAGCTCCGGATAAGCCCACAGGACAGCGTCATGAGCAGCATGGCAGCGTCCGTGATCTCGTCGTGCTGCACCGGCGCCAACGCCGGCGACGCCCGGAAGCTGCACGAGGCAGCAGCTGCAGATGCGGGAGCCGCCGGACTCCTGCTCCAGCTGATGAGCCCACCAATGTCGTCGACAAGCAGGTCCCTGCTGGGACATGCGTCGTCGTCGCCAACCTCGGCGGCGGTGGCCTGCACGACGACACCCGCCCCGTCAGTGGCAGCGGCAGCGGCAGCGGCAGGATCTGCTGCGACGGCCGCAACGTGATGATCCTGCTGGACCTGGACCACCTTGCACCGCTTCTTGAACGGGAGCGACCGGTCCACGTCCACTCTTTTCTCCTTCTTCACCTTGGGGTGTGCTGCTGCGGCCGCGGCGGTGTTGCTGTCGATGGGCACTGCTGGCCCCGAGCCGGAGGCGGCGGCCATCATCGCCCGCCGCGCCTTCCGCTGCCTGATACCACACGCGTTGCAGAGCGACTGCGCCATGCAAAACAAGATAAGTTACAGTCATGGGCTTAATTATATGCAGCACTCTTCTCTCTTAATCGTACATCATATATACATGGTGCAAGGACCACGGCACCATGTACGAGTTGGATTGGAAGAGGCAACAAAGAAAGATACCTTGGGGCCGCAAGGACCACTCCTCCACAAGGGCGTCTTGGTGGTGTTGCAGTCGGAGCACACCCTAATAACACCCAAATTTGGTTGGCCGCTCATGTTCATGTCGGCGTCGTACCCTGCCTGATGCGCCCTTCTCCTTGGCTTCTTCCCCGCGGCACCACTGGGATCGGCAGTGGCCTTCCTCGTGATCCTCATCTTGGCCGCCGGCGGCGTCCAGCTGCAAGCATCCATCGACCCGCCGCCGACCACCTGCAGCTTCCCCATATCGTATGGATCATATGAGGCAGGCTCGATCATGTCGTCACGGATGCTCTCCACAGTTGGGAACGGCGTCGCGAAGACACTACTCGCAGCTGATGATGATCCACCAATCATCGTCTGATATATAACGGAAATTATAAAAGGGCAGCATATATATGAGTGACGAAATTAAATCTGTGAATTTCTACACATGCATGCATGGGATCATATGAAAACATATACTATACAGTTAAGTAACACGTACATGTTGGGACTCGAGCATAGCTTGACGATGCTGCCTCAACAAGTGATGGTCTGCCGGCGATCCATAGCTCAGGCTGCTTTCGCTGGCGCTGCTGTTGCTGATCACAAAGGGGAAAAGGATCGGGGGATCCTTTGGAAGGGTGAAGGCCTGGAAGTGGCCTTGGTGGTGGTGGTGATGATCCTGGTGGTGATGATCTCCCTCCATGAGAGGGAGGGTAGTCGAGAGCTGGCTCATGTAGATGGCAGACATGGGATCGAGCTAGGGACTGATGAAATGAATTTGCTTGCGCTCGAGATTTGGATAGAGCTATAGAGGACCTAGCAGGAGGTGCCTAGGTGATGAGTGAAGATCAGATGATATATATGGAGATCTAGGAGGGGGAAGAGGAGGAGGAGAACAGCCGCGGCGGCGGCTGGTGCTGTGTGTATGTCGGAATAATGGCAATTTGGAGCAAGGGATCAAAAGGCAAGCGAGCTATCTTGCGATCATGAACGAAAGGGGGTGGCATGTCCCTTTTATAAAGGGACAAGGAGGGAGGGAGGTGCCTAGGCTGTGTAGATCATTCGTGTGTGATCCCTTTCACAGACACACGCATGAGAGAGAGAGAGAGAGAGAGAGAGGTGCAAAGAGATAGATGAGCTAGATCGGAGGGGAACAGTAAAACACGTCGGCTGCAGTGCAAACACACGTTATTCCTAGGCGGCTCGATCAGCCAGGAGATGTGTGATCGAGGAGGTCCAAGGTAGGGACGTCGGCGCTGGCTTCGCTTGCATATCACCCGTACGTTTGTCACTGGTTATCAATCATCGCTGCAAACTGTACCGTGCCCTAGGCTTAGGGCCGCCAAAAAAAAGGGATTCTCTGTTGCACAAATGCCATGTACTAGTACTTCAGATCCCAAGGGTTTGGGTTTGGACCTAATCATATATCTGCTCCCATCTGAAGTCCTATCAAGGTTTCACTCAGTCTGCATCAAAACCTTGGACTATATATAGTCGTTTGGGAGGATAATCCCCCGCCAACTATATATTCACATGAAAAATAGTTTGTTTTCCGCTCTGATCTTAGCACTACTTGTCCAATTGCCTTGGATGATCACACCACACGCCAAACTTAACTATTGCAGACCCAAAATATATAATTGTTGTCCATAAACCAAAATCAAATCACAATATGCCTAAAATGAGGTCATACTTAATTTGCTCTCGGTGAACGCCCTTTTCCCGTCCAAAATTTGACCGAGAGGCTTCTACCGAGAGCGGCGCTTGATAGAGCCTCTACCGAGGCTATGGCCTGCCATCCAGTAGTGACACGACCACTAAATGGCCATGAATGCATAGCCACATTAGGGCAACTCTAGTGTTGTTGGTTCGAACTGAACTACGACATTGGTCCCTTAGCTACATACAGTGCCCAAATCGTTTTAGACCAAATTTTGATAGCTGCAGCAAGCGTTGAGTTTGTATTGTAGGTCCATAGACGAGTATATAAGAGCAAGAAATCTTTCTCTGCACTCTCTCGCTCATCGCCTTTGCATGTATGTTGTACTCTGTCCAATTATTTTATGGGTTTCCCTTGTCTAGCAGTCAAAAGCCAAGTTTGAGATGCAAACCGAATAATCTTTGCCCTTGGGTCAATAGCCACATTTTGTGTAAAATGAGCTTTACTCTCTTTCTCTCTCTCCACAGTTCGGTTTGCTCTCATACTGGAGTTGTGCCCTTAATTAGGGCCTATTTGGATGAACTAAATATCAGGACATGTTTATTCCATGTTGTGGATGTCATTGTCTAACAAAAACTAATAGAGGCTAACTGATAAGTAGAACATATTAAAAACAAGAAATTTTTAACTAATTCATATTTAGCCTATTATCCAATGCCGAACTAAACTTTAGTAACTTACAACGCTAGATGCCACCGTACCTCTTCATTAAAACATGCTATTTGATTTGCAGTGGAAAATTATGTATGTGAGACAGTAGGGAAGACTACCCGAACCAGAAAGGAAAACACCGGTAACGATGATGAATCATCCACTATATGCAAACATCTCTCTATATTGATAGGTATTTTCTGAATATATACACGTGGAAAACAATTTGCTTGTTTGGCCATTCAAAGTGGGATAAAAACATTATCCGAGCAATAGTTGTCTCATTTTTTTATTGGGGACTAAAATGTCGAAGTTTCTTATAATAATAATACATCTATATTGTGCACTTAAGGTATCACTAGTGTCTACTAGTAGTACTTTTTTGTTACTGCCAACACTGCAAGCCTTCTCCACCACAATAGATGCGGAGTGAGTAGCCTGCACAATGCACGGTAAGCCTCAGCTCCAGCCAACATCCTCGCTGCCTCCTCACCATGACAACATTCTAACTCTACATCCTTATGCATGCCCACTTTTTACCCTTTATTATTACATGACTCCGATCGGCGCTTTTTGTGTGCAAACCCACTGAACTCACGATGCATCCACCTTTTATGGCTCCAGACTTTTTCTAGACATACTTTTTATAATTTGCCACACTCACTTCAAGTTAGTTGCAGCAAATTAAGGTTGGAGAAATGGGCAAGAACGTGGGTCAACTTTTGTACCCATCACTAGTACACGTACTATTTTTCATGGTGTCATGCCTAAATCTTCACTATAGCAGTCGACTCTGATGAATGCCAGTGAATAAAAAGCGGCGGGCCCCACAAATTACCCGTTAGTGGAACGATATGTTCAGTGGCGTCTCCCATAATATAACCGCCAGTGACATTTGAATTTTTGTATTGGCGGTTTTTTTATACTTCCCGCCATTAATATGATTATTTCCACAGGCACTTTGTATAACGCTGGCGTCAGTTTAAATAAATAGTACGGGCGGTTCATGTCACTGCCGGCCCAACTAAATTAACTGGCTCAAGTCATAATATCTTTGCACTGGCGATAGCGTAAAGTTCACCGCTAGTGTAAATTCCTCCCTCCGGCGAACAACCATGTGCCATACCAACAACAATAGTCGTCGGCGAAGCGTCAGATCGGTTGCAAATTGCAAACCATTCACATCCGTCGGGTGGGCGTCTACGCGCGGGGTATTTAAGCAATGCAGTATGCATCCAACATACACGGATCGATATGGAGCCTGCTCATCGCCGACATCGACGTCGCCACAAGGACCCGCTACGCAATGTCGTAGTCTACGATAAGATGATGACCGACTAGGGTCGGTTAATCATGGGCATTGACGTTAGTCAAAGACAATCGATAGAGCAAACAGGCTTATTACAGGTGTTTCAGGTAAATAATAGCTAGTGGTATACAGTTACACAGGCGGGCGACATTGCTCGACGCCTGTGGTAAGCTTTGTTACACAAGAGGTTCTTAATTGGTGCCCGCCAGTCACAATATGTTTTACACAAGTGGGGGTGTTAGGGTAGCTGCCACTGAAAGTGTATTATCTTTGTCGGATAAGTACCCGCCGGTATTATTTGTTATTATCACTGGCCTTTAGCACTGGCAGCTTGTTTGTATGCTACTAAAAATACGTGTCTGGAACCGCCAGTACTAAAGGTCTCTGCACTAGTGACCATGGGGTTCATTAGGTGTAGTATCCAAACTAGCACACCCATAGTTTTTTAATAAACCTGATCCATCATATAGAAGCGTACATTTCACCCATGATACTCCAAATTTCTGAGGTAGATCGATCCATTTAGAGGCGTCTATATATGACCGAACTTAATTTTCCATCCAAAACCTTAACCTATCTCACTCCTTCCCTCATCACCCACCCAACCATACTACGACGATGGTGGGCGATCACATCAAGATCACACATTCATGCTCAAGCTTGCAAGGCTGAAATCTCGACTGATTGATATACCTTGGTCAGCTTGTGTATGGTTGATGAAATTCACATTTAATTACATTTCATTGCACCGCTCATACATGCATGAGTATACCAACCATGAATATGTACTATAATACTATAGGCTTATTAGTGATGATGTGGTGTGTTGGCTGTTGTCGGCACCAGCAAACTCATTGGGTACCTATGATCCAAGTGGGCATGGGTCTGGACATGAATTAAACCCATCATGGGTCATGGGTTTTGTAGTAAGCATATCGTATATCCATAGGCATAAATTTTGGGTTACCAAACTCCAACAAGTTTGTGCACGTTGCTATATTTGACTCTGTGCAGACAACCAAACAACCTCTACCCCTCACATTACATAGTATAATACTGTTGGCTTTCAGTATAATCCTGTTATACGTCCAATTTCCCACTTAAAGTATTATATTTTTTTTCAATTGACGCGAGGAAACCATATTCCCATTGAAAGCAATGGAAATACAAAAGAATTATATTTGACTCGCACAAATATCTAGCTACATGGTATGCTGAAATCTCTACATGTAAATCAGATCTTGTGTACGTCCAAACGATCATGATGGCCTGCAAGTGCATGCATGAAGCACCAGCGCTAATACAGGAAAAGTAGCAGCAGTACTTTCCCACAAGAATTACCAAAAAAGGCAAGCCACGGCATGCAAAGGCAAGCTCACCCATACCATACCGGCCATACTCTCTTCTCCTTGTTACCAGCGCTCGCCGCATGCTTTCTCCTGGTCCATTCCATTCCATCTATCCTCTGTTACCAACGACCAGCAGCAGCAGGTACAGTGAAACGAATCCAGAGAGCGACGGCTCTTCCGGCAGCATGACGGAGCCCATACGCCCCCAACAGCGTGCGTCCAAAATCAGCTGGGCGACTTGTTCATCGCGCCTCTCCCCTCGTGATCTGCCCCTTAATGGGGACAGATGCACGTCCAAACAAGAGACTGATTGGCCCGAATCTATCTTAGCACAAGGGCGCGCCCACTGCACAACTCAAACCTTGCCGCGTCCTGTCCTGTCCTTTACAGCCGGATATACTCCTACTCAGGGATGAGTCCTAATCAGGTCATATGGTGGTTGCATAGAAATAAGATGGGAATTATATTCATAACAAAGAGGAAAAGCAATTGGCAACATTGTGTGTTTGACACACTTACAAGGGAGATCTTTCAACGATGTATGTTTCATGGAGATCGGAGCTGGATCTCTGAACTTCTTGCTGGCAGGTAGAGATGCGGAGCTGCAGAATCTGACCATAAATCTACAGGTTTATCATCAAACATGGTGAGTACTGGCCTACTGGGATAGATGCATTAGCGGTTCAGTAGTCGGCCGATACAAACATATCCATATCAGTGATTAAAAAGCCCAATTAACATGAGTTTAGTAAAGCAACGATAACATGAAGAACAGGCGAACAGCTACATAAGAAAAACAGAGGAACATTTGAGGGTTCAATTAGCTGATAAGAAGAGTCCTAATCCCTGACATTACATAGTATTTGAAAAGGACAAGACTGAAGCTATTAAATAAAACAGTGGAGACCAAGTAATTCGGCATGGTATTGGTATCCAAGTCATACAGTGACCGAAGATCCCACTTCCAGGAAATATCACAGTTTTCAGAATGTCACAACTGTGTACTAACAAACCATGTTTATGGCAGTGGCAGCACAAGGAAACCCAACTGCAAGACTGATGCCCAGTAAAAGGGGTGATCTAAGGGCAGCATATCCATAAAAAAAATCCTATATATATTTGGACACTTCAGATACTCAAGGGTAAGAAGCATTCTGGGAAAGCACCATCAAGGTTCTTATCATATCATTCCTAGAGCTGGATAAAGTTTCTAACAGAAACACGGCTACAGCTAGAATGTATGATGGTTAGGCTGGATACGTATGCGGTCTATGAATCACTCCTAGAGCGAGAAAGACGGAGAGAGTAACTCACTGTCACAAGTTGTAAGGTGGTAAGGCAAGCCTCAATCATAGACATGCGCCCAACAGATACCCAACAAATACGTAACTTTCAGAAGGCTCTGCAAATCCAAAGGGATCATGGCGTTGAGCAAAAGGACACTGTGCTGCCATCTCTACAGGGACCCTATCTGTGGGGGTAACAGCAAATGCATGGTTGGTGATCCAAAAACTAAACAATTACGGTACACATACAGGTACCTCATATCAATCAAGGGTGATGGGCTACGGTGCAGCACAGGATTATTATACATAGCAAACTAAACTTCTTTTAGAGTGCTTGCACAATGAGTTGTGTCGGTCTCGGTTGTCGGCTCTCAAATGAGACAAAGAAACTATATATAAGACATACGTGGGTAGACCAGCTAATTAAAAATAGTTTTAATGGGATCATGTTAATAGGGATCTCCAAATACTAAAATGAAATATCCATTATATTCTTTTTCTACATTTTCATAATCCCTTTCAAGGTACCAGGAAAAAGATGGGCCAAGATATTTGAGATGGTATTGCACTAAACGCTCTGCCACCAGAAAATCTAAAGCAAAAGTGACAGATTAGGTCATATCTGGGTAATCAGCAAGGTAGAGAAGATCCTGCTGCTCAGGAATTATTTTATATAAAAATGAAAAGGCACATGTGCAAAGTGTGATAGTTTATCCAATTAGCATAACAATTAAACTAAAATGAGTCATTGAATAGTCTGATGATAGGGATATGATCAGGCCACAATGTTGTAAGTGGTTGTGGATGGCACACAGCCGCAAGGCCGCAACTGCAGCAACCAGTTGCTATCAGAGGATCAACAAAAAACAGAATAAGCAAAGGGCTGAGGATTAAGGATAAGGTTAACCTACGGGTAGGATGATGGGAGGAACCACAGCCACTTATTTCAGGGCTAAATGCTTGACATTCTTGCATAATGTTAGCCAACAAAGAAAAATAACAATAAATATGAAAGAGATTTCTGTGCCAGATTTGCAGATCAGGGAAGAAACTGAATTAGTCAGTACCTCAATTCTGCTACTTTGTAAGGAAAAAATCTCTACATCCATATGCATCATCAGTTTGAGTTTTCAAAAAAAAAAAACAGTTTGACAAAAACAGTTTGTACAAGTCCTTTCGTAAATTTGTCAGATTAAACAGAGGTCTGATGACAGGTTTGTTTCTTGATTACTGACAACAATAACAACAAATCATTTTAGGGATGGATGGTTTCATACTTCTGACTTGCCATTCACAAATTGAGATATATGGTGTGTATCCAGCTACTCATGTATGTTGTTTGATATGAAAAGCTTTTATATCTTTTTTCTTGAGTTTGAAAAGCTTTTATATCTCTGCAGCAATCTAAACAAGAAATCTAATAATAATAGTGGAGAAAATTATTACATGAGCACAGGCTTTTAAAGGAAGACCCCATCTTATACTTCTACTGCACTATCAGTAATATTCTAAAAATAAATTAGTCATTTTTCTAAAAAAGAAAAGATAAAGGACCTAACTTCTAGATTGCGTGGTAAGTTGGCAACATAGCAATCACAGCTACGATTTCTTATAGAACGCTTTGAAATGAATAACTTTATTTTGAAAATGGGGAATCATATGACCTTTCCTGTTTTCTAAAAGAGAAAAATATGTCCATCACTGTCATATCTTTTTTTTTTTTTTTCCTTCTACATATTCTCTTTTTCTTGGGTTAACTATCAAGAAAGACAGGCAGAACACACTGAAATGTTAAAAAGTTTGAGTCCCCAGACCCTTTTCCAATGTTATCGCATTTTGCATTGCTGCATTTCTTCTTTTTTCTTCAATAATAACAGGTACAAGTGTGCTCAAGCTATCTTTGTTAGAAAGAAATAACTTACTTAGAATGTGTGACCCTGACTGGTCCAGATATTCTGACAACTGGTATCTGCCTAAGAATCTCAAATTATTCTACCAGTGTCGCACCACCACCAGCAATCTTGATACCTATCCTAAATTACTAAAATAGCATCATGAAACTGACAGGAAATAAAATAAAGTCGTATCCAGTAGAGCTTCCCATGGTACTCTGCTTTGCATTGCTCCAAGCTGTATGAGTAATTTGTGCACTCTGCATTAAAGCCAAGGATTCTTCATCAGGTAGCTCTTTTGGTTGTAGCAATGGGACTTAGCAATGATAGTTACTGTTACAACGGAACGGACAAAGAATGAGCTTTTCTCTGTAAAGGGCTGCAACGATACGAAATCTCAAAGAAGTTATGATACCTCAAAGAAGGTAGGCTGCAATATTTTGGTACTTCTCTCTTTGAAATATGTTGATGAGTCAAATGCTTCTCTATCTCGTCATCGCTACGTTGCACAAATACTTGGATACGGATATGGATACGCGATACAGCGATACTCCGATACGCCATTTTTTCAAAAACACGGATACGGGGATACGCGAATATATATATTATATTTATATTTAATAGAAATATAAATGAATTCATAATTCAAAAAAAACCACTTAAAAGGTGAACTCTATCCTCAATTGAGTCATACGAATTAAATCCATTTCCAAACAAAGAAAAATCAGCAAATTGTTGCTTGATATTTTTTAATTCATCGCCAGGAAAAAAAAACTCCTGAAGCATTTGTTCCTCATATCTGAAATCTCTTCATCCATATGAGCAGCTTGGCGGTTTGGAATCTCATTAATCCATGCCTCACTGTTGAGAGTCCTACGTGCACAGAGGGTGTATTTATACATAGAATGAGGGGTTGGAGTTTTTAAGTATCGGGATAGAATCGGGAAGGTGTCAACAGATTATTGGAATTAATTTATTTTTAAAAATATTTAAAAATGTTCGATACTTGTCCAACAAGTATCGAGTGATTATCGGCGTCCGGACAAGATCCGATGAGTATCCAAAGATTCGATACGAGGGCTTTGACAAGTATCCGCGTGCAACATTTGTTGGAGTTAAATCATATATAATATTTTATCTTTCTTATTCCTCCTTTACATTCTTATACGTCTTTATATTTATCTTCATGTTCTGATTCTTTCCTCTCACGATGACCAAATTTTTGCCCTTTTTTCATAGGTATTTCAGCTTTTATAGAAAGTTAATATATAAGTTTGTACAGACACCGACACAACAACAACGCTGGGGATTCTAGCTTACAAGTTTCAGCGCCAAACAACAGAGCTAAGCAACAACCTTCCAGTCAACAATTTAACATCCAAACCAAATGAACGAGATGCTTCTAGACAAATGAAGTCAGCTGAAATGGAAAAAAAAAAAAAACACCTCCAATAGACTACACCTTCCACCTCAATCTCAGAATCAGTTAATTCCATTTAGTTTAGACTGAAAAAAAAAAAGGGTGTGGATGTTTTTCTTACTTTAATCGTGTACAAGAAATTTACCTAAAAAATTGTGCAAAAACTCCTAAACTAGAAAATACAGCATTTCAAATAGTCTTCATAGCTGACAACCCGTATAATAAATGAACTTTCTGCAATAACATGATACTATTTTACCATAAAATACATCAAACAGAAAATAAGGATATGGTCCATCAACCTATTACTTTTCACTTGTCAAGAAAAAAAGCTCAGTTTTTGATTCCATGATGCAAAGCTCAACCTTTGTAGGTTTTTTCCTCCATGAGTGACTATGTGAACTACGTGGATATTAAAAAGTTCAAATCTGCAGCCAATTTCATGCATATGTATCTTTCTACAGAACAATGATTTTTTTTTCATAATTTCATTGAACATAGCATAGCACCACACAAAGAATCAGGACTAGCAAAATAGAAAGACTTCAATGGCACAGAAATTGCTGAGCTACAGGGAGGGTGATGCATGCATGCATGTTTCATTCTAAAAGTCAGGACCTTCTTCCCAGCAGGGAACAAAGGGAGGAGGGGAGGACTATGTTAGTTGTATTTACTCTCATAGTATTGGATTAGTGGTCCCAAACTTGTCCTTTCAAATTCCGAAGGGTATTCACAGTTGACCTCACTGAAAAGAGAGTATACTTGACTCGCCTCTATCTATATCACTGCGACTCAAGTTTGTCAAACAGTCTCACATTTTCCTGAACATTTGCTAAGGAAGGAGTTCCATGGGTTTCACTTTTTCTTCATTTTCTTAAAAGGGACACATGACTCTTTATAACAGAATATGTTAGCAGTTACTCTGCATACCTGGAACAGAGCTAAAAATTACATACTCCTAGCTCACTCTAAATTTGTAACCCTGTGGCCTGCAAAGCCAGAAGCTAGTACAAGTGGCAAATGGGTACAAATCTGTTTTAGCTCCAGCTAACAGTACCCAAACAACCATCTAAGAACATCCCCATACTAGATCCCAGGAAGCACGTGATGACACAAAATGGGTGGGCCGGGAAGCCCAACGGGACCGCATGCTTGATGCCTTCTCGTTCTCGATATTATGCTGGCAGCTAGTACAACCTACAGCTTGATGCCTTCTCGTTCTCGATATTATGCTGATGCCTTTTTCTCTTCTTCTTTTCTTTTCTGGTCACAGTACATTACTACCTTGGTCTCCAAAAGAACATAACTATGATATACGTGCCAGTTAAAGTACTTCATATTTGATCAAATTTTTTAGTTCACAGTAATGGCTCTAAATTAATTTA
The DNA here is from genome assembly GCA_015847255.1 of Hyparrhenia diplandra. Classification (NCBI taxonomy): domain Eukaryota; kingdom Viridiplantae; phylum Streptophyta; class Magnoliopsida; order Poales; family Poaceae; genus Hyparrhenia; species Hyparrhenia diplandra. The sequence continues at coordinate 32,002 of JADLZK010008774.1, read as the reverse complement.
TTATAAAAATACATTTTATAATTAATATAATGATATTTATTTAATATTATAAATATTTATAATTTTGTATCTTTAATTGGTCAAACTTGATAAAGTAAAACATGTAGTATTTGTAGTCATGCGACGATTATTATATGTGTATGTGTACGTATTACTTATTTCCTTTTTACATATATATGCACGTACCCTCACTTTAATAATCACCTCCGGAGGAATCCAAGCAAATAGGAGTGACATTAGTTGTAAACACTAGCAGAGAAACGATTTTCTGTTCAGGTTTTAGTCCCGATCATTTTTGGCCCAAGACTAAGGAAAAGACTAAGGAAAGGACCAGTCTCGGTTAGTACCGCACTGAGGTACCAACCGGGAGAATCCTCTGCCCAACGAGTATAGCAAAGTAGGCTTTTGCACGAGGGGGACTTTAGTCCCGGTTGTTTGTTAAAACCGGCATTAAATCCCCCTGCCCAATGAACAAAATTGTAGGCTTTTGTAGCAGGGATATTTAGTCCCGGATTTGGCTACAACCGGGACTAAAGGTGAGTTCTTTAATCCGGTTGTATGCACAGCCCGGGACTAAATATCCCACTACATATATGTTGGCAGTGGTCCTTGTTTGTCCGTTAGAGTTCATTCGTGTTCTTGGTTTGGGGAGCAGCAAGTTCTTCCAAAGACTACCGTACGTCGCCTTCTTCTTCAATCTTTTAAAGGTGAGGAAGTTTATCTTGTAATGTTTCAATGGTAAATAATGTGTTCAGTTCATGCTCTGTGATCTCGATTCATTTTTATCTACATCACAATATGTGATTTTTTATACATTTTATATATATTTTTGTCGGAGGTCAAAATGGGTCCCCCAACTTACGTGTAGTTTGTTACAAAGGTCAGGTAAACCTGGGTGCTGACTTCATATTTATATGTGTTGATGTTTTGTCACCCCCTATTACCGTTTAAATTTTTACTTAATGTTTCATAGCTGACATTTATCTTATGCCTTGTACATTCGTCCCACAATGCCTTCAGCTTCACAGATGCCTTTTTAAACTCCAAACATATTGAAGATTGGCTAAGCAAGAGCAAAAATTAAAGAAGTCTTTTTAGTTTTGAACGACCAAATTGTATTCTTTGTGGTCGTTTAACCACGTTGTATTTTAAATGGGAAATTAACAAGATTGTACAAAGTGATTATAAATGTCAAAGGTGCCAGTATTTAACAATACTCAATTGAAATGTATTATGCTGTTTTTATGAATAAATTTATATGATACAGCTAGCTAGGCCGCGCAGTCGCGCGGGGTTTGGGCTAGTTCTCCCACTTTTCCTATAGCTACCTATTCAGGCGATGTATCAAGCAGAGTTTTATCCATTGAAGCCCAGACCCAGTAAGATCAAAGGGCACTGCATGCTCATCTTATCTGTCCTCTTGTGATTAATTTGTTAATGGTCTTTGTGCCAAAACGCATCAAATTTTTGCCTTTTATCAGAATATATAAACCATTTTATAACTAGAGCTAACTCATGCCTGAAAACACGCTTGCAGGAAGCCAGGGAGTGATGATTCTGCTAACATAACATTGATCGGTCACACAGACTCCCCTATGAGAATCGATCACAATATACAGCAGTCAGCACGTGCAGCTTTCGATCTATATTGCTGAATTGTGATTCCGCTTGACATTCGCGAGATCTCAATGTGAAATGGAGTTGATGAAAGATGTGACATCTTTCCACGAGGATCCACCTTCTTTAGACGCAGCCCGAGCCGCGTCCTTGAACAGCGCCGCTCGCTTCCGCATGTCCTGGACCCCGGGCGTGTCAGGGCGCATCAGCCTCTCCACGGCCGCGGCGATCTCCTCTCTCCCGATGACGCCGTCGGCGCGGGCCATGTCCCTGAGGCTGACCCCAGTCTTCCACACCTCGGTGACGAGCCGGCTGTTGCCCGGTTGGTCTGACGCGATGGGCAGGGTGAGCATGGGCACGCCGGCATACACCGCCTCGAGCGTCGAGTTCATGCCGCAGTGGGTGAGGAACCCCCCGACCGAAGGGTGGCACAGCACCCTCAGCTGATGGTCCGTCCACGGCACGATGCGGCCGGCGTCGGGATCGCGGATCAGGCCTCGCGCGCGGGAGCACGCGTCGGCGTCGCGGAGTACCCACAGGAACCTGGCCTTGCTCTCGGCCAGGCCAGCGGCGATCTCGTCCAGCTGCGCGGCGGACACCGAGAGGAAGCTGCCGAGCGAGATGTAGAGCACCGAGCACGCCGGCTGCGCGTCCAGCCACGCCATGTAGCCGTCACCGTCTGGGCTGGCCTGCGCTTGCAGTGCCATGAAGGGGATGCAGGGGCCAACCGCGTACACTGGGCATGGAAGGCTTTGCCTCAGCGCGTCCAAGGCGTCGCTCTCGAGCTCTTGGAAGGTGGTGAAGATGACACATTGTGCTCTCTTTAAAGAGGAGTGGGCTTCAAGGATTTTGTCCATGACTATCGCGTTGGTTTGTGTGGGTGCAAGATCCGCGAACCTGATTGATTTCGTGCCAGGAATGTAGTTTTCAATCAGACAAGAATCAGTAACATCAGCACATATAAGACCACGAGATTAATTAATTTGCAAAAAAAAGAAGAATGTTAGCATACGAAGGAAGAGTTGCACAACTGCTAGTAGTACCCGGAGACGCCGGTGGCAGCAGGTGGAAGTAGTGCCGCACCGCGAACATGGTGGCACTAATCGGACACACGCTGCACACTGGCACGCCCCTCCGCGCGCCGACGCCCATGGTCCACGGCACGTACACGTCGGCCACGATGGCCGCGGGCGCCGGCGGCGGGAGCCTGTCGAGATGGCCTCGAAGCGGACGCGCGGGCCCAGGTCCGGCAGCGCCGCCGGGGCGCCGAGGAGGTTGAGCCACTCCTCGGTGACGACGACAGTGGTGGTGATTGTGCCGTCTCGAGCTGCCAGGAGGCGGCACAGGTTCAGCATCGCGTTGACGTGGCCGCGGCCCGGGTACGGCACGGCCACGAGGTGGCACGGCGGCGCCGCCGTGGAGCCCATTGCTCCACCTGCGCTACGCACTCACACGAGAAACCTTAAGGTGGTCTGGTCTTGTGAACCGTGACGAGATCTGCCATTGGGGACGCAGTATTATAGCTGAGTCATGCTGCGGGGTTGGTGGTGCCTGCCTCAAATTGTAGAAAGTTATTTGTATTGTTTTTATAAATATTATTTTTGTGGCTGTTAGTTTTTATATACTTGAGAGTGAGCTGCTGCCGGTCATTTTTGCGTGGACCTGGATGACGTACAGCCGTTAGGTTTTTTTTTTTTTATTTTGGTGACAATAAGCCGTTAGTTGAAGAGTGGAGGTATTGTGACTTCGCTTCATACTCCGTCCTTTTCATTAAAAATGTCACTAGAGAAACGTGGCTGTGAGGCGAACACATTTTTCTAGTAAACATCTACTACACCTATATAGACAAAACCCCACCACAGCTACGATTTCAGATAGAACGAAAATATTATGAAAATACATTAGTCATTTTTCTAAAAAAGAAAAGACAAAGGACCTAACTTCTAGATTCGCAGCAAAGTTGGCAACATAGCAATCACAGCTAGAACGCTTCGAAATGAGTAACTTTATTTGGAAAATGGGGAATCTGACCTTTCCTGTTTTCCAAAAGAGGAACTAAAAATAAAACATGAAGCAACTAAAAATAGCCGTACTATAAAAATTTACATCCATGCTTGCTAAAATATGTAACAACTAAAAATAGTCACACTGCAAAAATGTCCATACGTGCAAAAATTTTCATCCATGCTTGATAAAACATGCAAAGCAATTAAAAATAGCCCTACTTTGCAAAAATCTTTATTCACTAAAACATGTAGCAACTAAAAATAGCGCCGGCTGACCCGACGTCGCGCCAACAACGTAGGCGCGACAGGCCAGCTGCGACGTCGCGGCCGTGCCTCCACGCCAAAGACCAGGCCAACCGTTGAGCCAGCGTGGAGGGCGCCGTCGCGCCAACGCATGTGGCACGAAAAGTGCAAATATCGCTCCGCCCGGCCGCGACTAAAAAATACCGATACAATTATTTTCAAAACAGGGTAAATTTGATTTTTGTTTTAAAAAGGTCAAATTACACACAAATTCCACGAACTCACTACCTCAGAGACGCACTGGACCATGTTCTTTCGAATCGTCGAGGAGATACGTTGGGCTACAGCTATAGTTTTCTATACGGGCGGGCGAGGCCGCATAAGGCTTCACGCTTGATGCCTTCACGTTGCCTTTTTCTCTTCTTTTCTTTTTGCCCACAGATCACACTGGGTTAGGGTCACGGGTTTTTAACCGTGCGGGTCGGCCCGCACAACCCGGAAAAACTACGGGCCGGGCCGGCCCGAGGCCTGCTTAAGTAAAAAAATCGGAACGACGGGCTCTTGTGCATGCAGTCGGCAAAGTTTCCAAAATGAATGGACGACAAGGGCAGAAATAGTAGCAGCATCAAAGCCGGCCTCCCGCCTCCACTTTTCAAATTTGCAGCCGCATTGCAGGGCAAAAACGCTGCAGCCTGCAGCCTGCAAAAAATCCACCACGGTGGCTCTCTCTCACATAAAGTCAAATGCATGCATGCATGTGGCCCCCAAGGGCCTCCTAAACATTGGTCAAGGCAACAGGATGCAGCACATTGTTATATAGTACGCGTGAAATGATGAGGTGAGCTTTAGGAATTTTTTTTTTCATTCCCAGAAAAGATACCCATTTTGAATTTTCTTTCACCGGGCAAACCCGCCGTGCCTAGCCAAGGGTCGGCCCAGTTTATCCGCCCGACCCCGCGGGCCGGGCCGTACCAGGCGGGCCAAAAGATTTTACTTCGATGAACGCCGTTGAATTCAATTGCATGGAAAACTATAGCTACAGCTGTCAGGCTATACGGGAATATCCGCATAAGGCTTCACGCTTGATGCCTTCTCGTTGCCTTTTTTCTTCTTTTTTTTTTTCTTTTCACAGATCACACTGGTTTAGGTCCCAAAAGAACATTTTTTTTTTTCGCTTGAGCAAGAAGTGAACGCATAGAGTTGAATCTATTGGCTAAACAATGTAGATCAGACCAGAGCGAAGTAGTCCTAAACATCCTCTAAATTTGTGCACAAATTTAGTTAATAAATTTTAAATTGTACCAGGTCAAATCTTTTTTTTTTTTCTATCCGAATTTTAGAGCTTGTTTGAATCTTATTGTCAATGAGAATCACAATTCCTAATAGTAAATGTAAAATCTAGATTCTACTAACCCTTTCTAAATTATAGTTTATTTGACTTTCTAAACCCTAAATTTGATCACTCATATTATTCAAAAAGTTGTGCAAAATATCACTTATTTTGTTGTGGCTTGCTTCATTAACAAAACTTCTTTAAGAATGACTTAAATTTGACTACTTTTGCACAAAATTTTTGAATAAAATGAATGATTAAATTTGGCGTAAAAAACAAACTATAATTTGAAATGGAGGTAGTAGATAGCAAATATAGAATCTAATACTTTTAAGAACAAAATGAATGAGAAGTATATGGATCTCATTCTTCCCGTGATTATGGGTTTTGCATTATAGTGAAAAAAGTATCCAATAGTTTGATTTTGGAAATTCTACAATATTTGGATCCCATTCTTTTCACGCTACTCATATATATTTTTCTTATAGGAGAATTAAAAGGAGCTTTCTTAGCCGTCACGTAGGTGAAGATTCTTTTCACGCTATTCATATTTTTCTTAGGAGAATTAAAAAGGAGCTTTCTTAGCCGTCACGTACGTAAAGTTTTTTTTTTTTGAAGGGTATTTTGTGTCGTTTTTCAGATTAGCCCGCTCCATAGAATGGAAACTACTGAAACACAGGTATATATCAAATTTTTTAAAAAGGTATAAAATACCAATTTGAATTACAAAAATAGTACAAGGGCGTGATTAAAAAAGGGTTCCATCCACGCGACCACGCATCCCGCTCATCTTGCGATCAATCCAGACCGTCCAATCCTTTCCATCCGAGAGCACCCCGCCGATGCAACCCTAGATTCCGCCTTCCCTCCTCCGCTGCGCCGCCATCAGCCCACCACATAAGTCCGCCGCCCTCTCCCTCCGTAAACCCTCTCTTCCTCCCGCGGCCTGCTCGTTCGATCTCTCCTGCAGATCTGAGGTCCCGAGCGGTCGTGAGCCAGCGGCAACCGTCGGCATGGCGCTCGTGAGTTCCTTCTCCTTTCTCGTTTTTTTTTTGCATCGCTCTTTCAGAAGTGCTGTGTAGCCCTCATCGCTTGTCTGACTGTCTGTGAGGAAGTTTTGGTGCGCGCCCCGCAGTTTGGTTTATAGGGTTTTATGATTCCTTCCATGTAGTTTGACTTGATCTGATTGGTGATGAGCGCTGCTGAGCCGTGGTTTCTGTTGGTTGCGATTTTAGCGAGTTATGGCCTCATTGGTTTCTGAACTTGTAGATGTGATCGGAACGTGTTAAGTTGTTTAGATCCTCAGCTTTGCTTTGGGCAGGGCTATATGTAGGGTAACTTTGGACTGCTGGTTCATTCCAGTTTCAACATCACCAGAACTTAGGTCCTTTGGAAATAAATCTCCTGTTGTTATCCCTTATTCACACCCGTGGGTACATAGTTTGATTGAACTCCGTAGCCTGATAACAGTGCACTTATTAGTCTGACAACAGTGCACGAGCTGTCATTTAGAGTTCCCGGCTTTACTAGTAGAATGGCACTCGAAAAGACCTTTGACCTTCGGTACCCTGGTGACCATGTAGTTTTTATAAGGGAATTGCTCTATGAATGAACAATGGCAATCATTTACCTTGTGTATTGGCCCCATTGGATTCATTTAGGTGCTGTCATCTCAAGTGATTTTAACAGTCATCTCAAGTGCCTTTATGTTTCTAAGCTTCAGATCCTTAGCTATGCTTATTGATGCTTATTGTAAGTTGAAGAAAATGTTTGTACATGGAGCAATGCTCTTTTGGTGTCTGAAAGGAAGATGAAGAATTGAAGTTGGGAGATCAAACATGACTATGTTATGGTTTGTCTTTGTAAGCTATTATTTTAGAAAATTCAATTGTAGTAATGTCTTCGCTACACTAGTGATACTGTTTTGCTTTATTAAAGCATCTTTTTTCTCAAAAAACGCTGAAGTGCTGCGCTTCATTATATTAAGAAGAAATTATTAAAGTACCTTTATTGGAATCTGTATGAAAACGTTCCTGTGGCCTTGATGAGAAACAGACATTTCATCAGCTACTTCATATTGTGAATGCTCGGTCCGGAACGTTGCTGCTTTTGCTTGTGTATTCTTTCCCCTACTAATAGGGAAATACATGTGATTTGCTTATTATGTTTATGTTCTTTTATATCATTTAGAAAATGTTGTTTTCATTGTTTGCTTGCATGTGTACTATTAAATTCCATACACAAACAGAGAGGTATTTCAATTTGTAATACAATGTCTATTTTTTTTATTGCATAGGTATTGCATTCTGGGGCTGGAAACAAGAATGCCTTCAAGGCACTTATTGCTGCAGAATACAGTGGGGTCAAGGTTGAGTTGACCAAGGATTTTGTGATGGGTGTCTCCAACAAGACCCCTGAGTTTCTTAAATTGAACCCCCTGGGGAAGGTACATAATGCACCAATGATATCTTTGAATACCTATGTATAGTGGTTCATGAGCTAACAATTACTCTTCAGGTCCCTGTTTTGGAGACTCCTGATGGCGCTGTTTTTGAGAGTAATGCTATTGCACGCTATGGTATATATAGAACCCAACAGCTTTTCAATTTATTTTTTCTTAACTTTTTGCCGCTGATGACCATGTCAATGTTTTTGTTTCAGTTGCTCGTTTGAAGGATGACAGCCCTCTTTTTGGGTCTTCCCGCATTGAACAAGTAAGTGATTGTGCTCACATAGTTAATTGAGTTTTACTGCTTGTGAACCTCATCAATTGTTCTTGCAGGCCCACGTTGAGCAATGGGTGGACTTTGCTGCAACAGAAGTTGATCCTGGTGTTGCATGGTACTTGTCTCCAAGGCTTGGCTACATCCCTTATGCTCAAACAGTAAGTTGTGGGCTGGGAAAGGTTCATTTATTGTTGAACATTTACTAGCTATGGTGTTAACCCTTTGTTGTGTGTGTGTGCAGACTGAGGAAACAGCTATTGCTTCATTGAAGAGAGCGCTTGGTTCTCTGAACACACACCTTGCCTCAAACACATACCTTGTCGGGCATTCTGTTACTCTAGCTGACATTGTATTGACATGCAACCTGTACCATGGAATTAAAAATATCTTGACCAAGAGCTTCACTTCTGATTTCCCTCATGTTGAGAGGTATTTCTGGACCATGGTTAACCAGCCTAACTTCAAGAAGGTCATTGGTGAGTTCAAACAGGCAGAGTCTGTACCTCCTGTTCAGAGAAAGGCCGCTCCTCCTAAGGAGCCGAAGGCAAAGGATGTCAAGAAAGAAGCCCCAAAGGAGGCCACCAAGCCAAAGGTGGTTGAGGCACCACCAGAAGAGGAAGCACCAAAGCCAAAGCCAAAGAATCCTCTTGACTTGCTGCCACCAAGTAAGATGGTCCTTGATGACTGGAAGAGGCTGTATTCAAACACAAAGACCAACTTCCGGGAGGTTGCCATCAAAGGTATCATCTCCATGATTTCAATAATATGGGCAATATGTTTGCTGCTTCCTTAACAAATTTTAACTGTGAGTGGTTGGTGTTAGAAGTTTGTCCTCTACAATCTATATTAATCTTACAGGAAGACAAATTTGGTAGTCACCTTCCTGACTAGAATTTGGTTTTGGCCTTATAGGAATAATAATATTATTTTTTATTATTTTTGTATATCTGAAGGATTATGCACCCTATAGCTGAGTCAATCACAGATGCAAAGAGTTTATGTAAACCTTAACTAACAAAGTGGTAATGGTAGTTACATATCATGTCTGCTTTAATAAGCTGTTACTACATCCATTTGCCACAGCAGTATACTACTCTCCATTGTGCTATGAGAAGCATTTGACGAACAGTTTATGAATACATAGTCTGTGACAAAATTATGTGATTATATTCATATTGAAAATATATGTAGTTATGGTTATAATTTTGTATAAAAAAGGATTACTTGGGTTATTGCTTGTCAATGCCTCTGCTATTGAAACAAAATACGCCATAGAAAGAAAAATGGAGGGGGACTGCAAGTAAATTAATTAGATGAATGATTTGGATTTCCTTTCTTTTTCCATATTTGTGGAGTCTTGACCATAACTCTGCCCATTTCAGGTTTCTGGGACATGTACGATCCAGAGGGCTACTCTCTGTGGTTCTGTGACTACAAGTACAATGATGAGAACACCGTCTCCTTTGTGACCCTGAACAAGGTTGGTGGATTCCTGCAGCGGATGGACCTGGCCCCGCAAGTACGCCTTTGGGAAGATGCTCGTGATAGGATCTGAGGCACCCTTCAAGTTGAAGGGCCTTTGGCTCTTCCGTGGCCAGGAGGTTCCCAAGTTTATAATGGATGAGGTCTACGACATGGAGCTCTACGAGTGGACCAAGGTGGACATCTCTGATGAGGCCCAGAAGGAGCGTGTCAATGCTATGATTGAGGACCAGGAGCCCTTTGAGGGTGAGGCCTTGCTTGATGCGAAATGCTTCAAGTGAGTGTGCTTGCCTGGAGCCAGAACTGTTTAGCCCTTGAATTGGATGTTAATGGAGGAGTTTGCCCTTTTTACTTGTGTCTAGTTGATCTGGTATACCTTGCTATGAACTGCTTAAAGTTTGTGCTGGTTTGAGAAATTTTTGTCTATCTTGTGGTGCCTTAAGTCTTCCACATTTAATGTTTCTCCATAACAATCTGGTCTTGTTTTTCTTGTTTATGTCTGAGATCTTGTGATTATGCTTTTTTAATGCAAGAACTTGAGAGACGGAAGAGCCACTTAGGAAAGCCTTTAGGACTAGCATCATGCCATAAAGAGTTTTGATCTAGGAAAGCCTTCGAGGGCTACTACCATGCCTTCAGCAGAGTTTTCTAGGACTCATTCAGCAGAGTTTTGGTCTGAGTGGTTTTATCGCTATTTGTGCAAACTATTCGGTTTAGCAGATTGAAATGGTTTTATTCTCTATTGTTTTAGCCTCCAAGGAAGGTGAATTCACAACATAGGACCAGGTGAAGGATAAGCTGGGACATCTCTAGTGGCGAGGCTGTTTGGATGGAAGCCTTGCCTGGGGTCTGCTGCCCAGGCAGGTCAATCTAACCAGGCGTCCGACGGCCTAAAGTAGGAGCTGCCTGGGTCAGGCTGTATTCCCCAAGTGATACAAGCAACCCTGGCCGGAAGTGCGATGAGCGACGGCATAAAGCATCTTTAGACAGCACAAACTTTGCCGGTTTCTACTCAATACGAATAACATCCGATGGCGAAATTGCCTTTACCATAGATAGTGTGATGGGTGACAACATATATAGAACAAAAGGTCAATTCCTACGTGGTCACCCTGTGTATGGTTCTCCTCGTATGGGTTCTAACTTCTAATGAGCTATCAGTTTTACACAGATCTTACATCCCTGCAAGTAGCTTAACATATTCTTGTTTCATAATGAACGATGCTTGTCCATTATATGCTGATCCGAATTCTTGAACTCTTGCGGTAACAGCCTCATGGTCAGCAATTTTTGTAGTAGTTGAGGAACACACAACAGCTTTAAGTAGGATCAACTGTAAAGAAAAGATAAACTTGTTAACAAACCACTTCATACCAAAGGGCGAAGTCTAATAGTCAGTTTACTTTGGTAAAGATAGCAAATGATGAGAGTGATAGAGCATACCATGTCAGTTTTGACCAAAAGTTCAGAAGTCATATTTCGTCCGGCCACTTCTCAAGATTAGGCATAGCATATCAGACAGCTTAGAGGTTGAGTTATAGAAATTCCATGCCTCAAGCATCAAACGCTTTCTTGAACCTTTGAAATGGACAATCTGAAAACGATACAAGACTTATTCTGGATGCCACAGTAAATAGAAAGCATATACAGTAATGTTAGATTTTACACAACATGCACATTTATTGGATTAGTATAACCCTGGAATCCACAATGTACAGTATTATCACAGTACCTAGAAATTTATTTGAATTATAAATGCTATATATGCAAGAAAAAAGTAACAGTGAACCAATCTTTCTAGTTTTCACATCTACATTAGCATCATGTATTCATGTGTAAGGAGCTTACAGAATACAATTTTCTATTAATGATAGGTCAAAATTTATTTCCACAAAGAAAAAGAGGAAAAAATTGACCAATTAAGTTTCTTACAAGTAAGAAAAGTATTATACCTTAACATCCAAGGGTATACCATGAAACTGTCCAGCACCCTCAGGTGGGGTCCAGTTATAAATAGCACAAGGCAAGAAAAAGAACAGATGCTCCATCAACTTCACCAGTAAATGCTTCATGCTTAGAAAATTTTCCAAAAACCGATGGTAGATGAGACTTGACAACCCATGCAAGAGCTAATTGGTCACCAAGCATACGGGAAGCCTTGATATATCTTGAGCTGTAAGCTTCAAGGACATGTTTCAAGAATTCCACAGCTCTGAAAAAAGAGAGTTTAATTCGAAGTTTGTCGGCTTTCTACAATACAATCTATTCAACAGCTGTCAACTTACTTAGTGATGCCATCCTTGGTTCCCCTCACCGCAACAAACCCAGAGTTCAAAGGTTGCCCTTTGTTATTACGAAAAGTAAGAGCCAGATGATAATGGGGATATTTTTTGGAATATATGTCCAAGATCATCAACCACTGCTATATCGGAATCAGTTAAAACAAAATGATTCAACCCCTCCATCCTATCAACTTCCACAAGTTTTTGCTCCAGAAATGCCTGAATATGAGGATAAGATACAAAAATATAATTCTTACAGTTCAAAATAATTCATAAAGATGATGGTAGCAGTAATACATGGATCACATGATAAGTAATTTTGAGAAAGCATATGCAGAAAATTTAACGATATAAATGAAGCCGATAGACTTACAATGTATGTCTTTATTCTTTGAAGCATCAAATTTCCTCGAGAATAGTTTCCTTCAATGGGAAATAGTGTAGCACTCCCTTGATTTACTGAAATTTTTGAACCAGGATCAGTCAATATGATCACGTTGTTTCTTGGCATTGATACCTGCAGAGTTCTACAGATAGGATCAGGTGTTAAACAAATCACATCACATCGCAATTGTTGTTGGAAATAATGCAGCACACTGTATATTTTAATCTTCAAACAAGATGCAAAAGGGATGTTTGCTATGGGGCATAGGTAACAAGACCATGAACTCTCATTTCTAGACAGGGTAATTATAGTGACATTAGTATTCACCTTCATTACATTACTTTCATGTTTTCCTACCAGACAAAAAAAAGGATAACAATCTCAACAATAGGGAAAAGTACCAAATCTTTAGCAACACTAATAAACAGGATTGTTTGATAGCAATTATTCACAACATGCAATAATGCAAGACTTGGAACATCTTAGTGGAAATGCTGGATATGCTATCATGATTCATAAACATAGGGATGGAACTAGAAATTCAACTGTAATTCAAATATATGGGGTGTCCTGCAATCTATCATTCACAAGAGAGAAAATGAGCCATCAAAATGTTAGTGTTAAACTTGCCACCAGTAAACAAAATTCACACAAACTTTTAGAAAAGGAAGAGGTACCTTTATGAAACTGATGAAAGTGTTCAGAATGGCCATGGATCTTTCTATTTTGCTATAAGAATGGTTTCCAACAGTTACAGAATCAGATGGAACATTGCCATCTCCAGCTGAGACAGAATTGTAGGTTGTGAATACAGTAACAAAAGAAATGTGTTCTCAGAATAGTTCTCTTCACTTGATAGGCCAATCTTGTTGAGAGCTCTAAGTCCTGAGCAAAGCGACAGAGACATCATCAGTCATATGATCTCAATCACCAGGTTATGTTGTGCCAACAGCAAGGAGGTACTGATTTGTGAAAGACAGAATGCAATCTACCGTTAATAAGTTAAGATTACAGAACATCATCGACAACTATAAGAAAACTAACAACTTTTTAAGATCTATAAGTGGAACATCATTACATCAAGCTTCTAGATGTATGAAACATGCTGTTCAAAGCAATGCATTAGAGAAATTCTTCTACTGCTCCCGATGAACTAATATTGCAAAAAGCAACATTCTTATCCTGATTTTGCCCCATGCTTGTCACAGAAAAACAAAGGCTTCCGTTTTGTTAGGCTGTAAATCCAGCTCAGCAAAATCCAACATTAAAGTGGCAGAGCAAAAATGCAGGATGAGCATATAATCGTATCCCTATCAAAAAAAAAAAAAAAAAAAAAAACAAAAAAAAAAAAAAAAAAAAAGATAAATGTTACAGTGTGATGGCATAGTAAAGAGATTCCAGTGCATGATGAATAATCGAGCTAACTTTGGACACTTTATTAGTTGGACATGGACTATCGAATGTTAAATTTGTACCCTCAACACAAAACATTCTACTGCCACAATGACATTGGTAACGGTTGCTCAAATTTCAAAGCAATCCTCCGTGTCTAGACAGCCCTAGATGTCTCGAACTAAGATCTAATTAGCCTCCAAAAAGACCAACTAAATTCAGCATGAATGAAGCTTGCCGAAGCGAGAGGATTAACCTTGGCACTGTAGGCGGTCGGGGCGGCCCTGTCCTGCGGCGGGACCGAGCACGAGGCGGTCAGGCCGCTTCAGCGCGGTTGGGGGTGGCAGGCATACGCCCTTCTCCGGCGCCCAGGGGTGCAGCCTGGACACTGGCGTGAATTGGATCGTCAGGAGCGGCGTCCTCATTGTGAGGGGAATTGGGCGAGAGAAAGGAGAGAGGTCCGTACCGGAGTAGATGAGCGGGACGAGGAGGATGAGGAGCAGCGGGCCTCGCCGTAGGGCGCGGATTCGAGACCTCGGGACCGCCATATGGGGGCGAAGAGGCGGCAGCGGCGCCCCGATCCCGTCGGGGAGTGAAATCTCGTCGGCTTCGCCGACGGCGGTGGTCGGTGGGCAAATGATAACACGTCGGCAGGTTCCGCAGAATACAAGTCAATCAAGATTCAAACCGTCAACGTTTTTGTTTAAGAAAAAAAATATTTTGACTACTATAATAATTTTGCCTCTACTCTAGAGTGCATTTGTGATTTTGCCTTCATTTTTTATGAGGATCTCCAAGAGAGTAGTGAAATGGTTTTGTAAAAATTTAAATTTAGTTATTATTAAGAAAATCTGCCTCGTCGCATTTTCTCATGACTTTCTAAATTGGCGAGCTCTCCAACCCTCCACCTCCGCTCTCTATTTTTTGCAGAGCCTACCCTTAGAGCATCTCCAACCAGGTCCCCAAAAGTGGCCTCTATTTAATTTAGGGCCAACTTTTTAAAAATTTGAGGGTCTAAATTTTCTCCCAACTCCAATGGCACTTTCAGATTAAAGCCCCTAAACATTGGACGCACGGACGGGCAGCCAGCTTCATGGCGTAGATGAATACTAGGCCACCTCGCTGGACACGAACTGACAGCTAGCTTCATGGCGTAGATGAACTAGTACTCGGCCACCTCGCTGGACACGGATGGATAGCTAGCTTCATGGCGTAGATGAACTAGTACCGCTCAAGCCTCCGTCGACGCCAAGCTCCAGACGTCCTGCCAGAACATCGCTGCGTCGGGCGCCAAGAAGCACGCCTCCGCCGCCGCGCGCCGCTGCTGCTGTTGGCACGTCGTCGTCCGCCGCCACCAGCACCTGCACCTCGTCGACATCCAAAGACGCGTCCTCGTTATCTGCAAAAGCTAAGAGGGAACTCGAGGTAGGTGGGTACCTAGATCCTGGGCGCTCCGCGCGGCGAGGCCGTCCGTGCCGACCGGCCGACCGACCGTGACAAGCAGAGGGCTCCTTGGCGGGGAACGGCGCGGTGCGGACGGCGGAGCAGATGCGCAGGCACACGACGCGGCTAGCGGACAGCCTCCTCACGCACAGGCACACGAGTTGCGGCAGGGCGTCGTCTTCACGGTTCCCCATCCCGACCGCGCCCCAGACAAACTCGCCCGAGCTCGGCAAGTTGCGCACCGTCGCGCAGTTCTTGGCAGCCAGCTGAGCGCGAGCGACGACGGGGATAGCATTCGCGCGCCGGGCAGGCCGGCGGGGGCGCGCGAGCACGGCGGCGCGTGGGACGAAGCGGAGCCACCGTCGCCGCCGCTGGACTTCAGGTGCCCCATCTCCCTCGAGCTGATGGCCGACCCCGTCGTCGCCGGCAAGCTCCCCACGACGGGATCCGCGAGCTCCGACAGCCTCCTCTACTCCAAACCGCGCCACAGCTCCCCGGCAGGCCATGCGCCGGCGAGCCGTGCTGCGGCGGCGGCGCCCCTGCCGGCTACGGCAAGGCGGCGGCGGCTGACTGGACGGCAAGGACGCGGCGCTGGGAGGTGACGGCGGCGGGCGACGCGTGCGGAAGGCAATGACGCGAAAGAAAAATACGTGGGACCCACGGAGTAGGGGCCATCCGGGACTAGGGGCTCCAAACTAAAATTTGGCGGTTTTGTAAAATTTAAAGCCTCATTAAAGAACCATCGGAATTGATTTTTTCTCCAAAACCCCTGAATTTAGGGTAGGGGCTCAAATAGGAGGTGGGTTGAGTTTACCTCACTAACAATCTTTTCAATGCTCTAGTATTTTGTTATTAACTCTATTTTAGAGAGTAGCTAAAACATTAAATTTAGCTAGTTTTTTTTTACTAATCTTTTGGAGGTGCTCTAACCCCGTGATTTTACCCTTCACTACCAAAGCAAGTCAACGCGATTTTGCCCTAGTAAACGGTCAAAACAAGTGCAAAATGCGTTGACCGAGTCAAAACAGGGATAAAATCTCAAAGTTAGAAAAATGAGGGCAAAATTATAATTTGCACCTCAAAGTAGGGGCAAGAGCACGGAATCTCTATAATATATAAAGGGCTCATTAGTTCCCTATTAAGCCCAAAATGCAAAATAGTAACACCTTAGGAGTGGAAAAATATAGAATGCCAAATTTTTTAGGGATATGGTTTTTTTTTTTTGACAATTGGGATATGTTTATTTCCATGAAAAATGCAAAATGCTAAAATGGTCTAAACGGACTGAACTAACCCTGGCTTGCCTGATTGCCGATTGCTGAATTGAATGCTGGCTTGCCTGCTTGCGGATTCGTGATGGCGTGCCTGTGCACGCTGCATTTCAATGCACGCATGTACAGAACCATGCAAATTCCTCAGTTCAAGTACATTTCAATACCATGCTTACGATTGTTGCTGACTAACTGTTCAGACACGTTACATTTGAATTACACCATTCAAATTGTTCAAGAGTCACCTATTCTGGTGGTAGTTTCAGTGACTCCAATTTCATCCTCGGGGCCCTGTTTAGAGCCCAAATTTCTCCCAAAAATTCCACTATGAAAAGAAGATTCCCCGTCACATCAAAAAAAAAAAAACATGTATGGATCTTAAATGTAGGTAAAAAAATAAACTAATTGCACAGTTTTAGGCGATTCTTTTGGCTGGTTACCCATGGTAGGATAATATTTACCAACTAACAAACGAAACGTGCTACGATTAATGCGATGTGACATACATGTCCCATCCATCCAAAATTTTGCACTAACTTTGGTGATCTAAACACACCCTCAAGTAACAAGACATCTAAAACTTCTATATGGGAAACCCCCACTTAGAAGTTCTCCGGCCGTGGTTAAGCCCACGTCACGAAACTCCTTCCTACCCCTTCGCATTCAATCCCCTCCATCCGTCATCCAGCGTCTACGTTTTCGCGTGCGTCCCGTTTCCCCGCCCCCACAGAGTTGGAGCTCCTTCGCCTTCTTGATCCGTTACCACCAAGACACGAAGAGGCAAGGGCGCTTTGATGTGAAACTGGTCTCTCCACCAAGGTGACAGCAAATTTCCGACGAGTTGCCCCTTTAGAGCATCTCAAGAGACATGCTATATTTGTTTGCTAGGCTATATTTAGAAGTTTTGTGCAAACAATGAGGTCCAACAGGTGTGCTATTGAGTTATGTAAAATAGCATGTGTGCTATCCCCCGGGATTTTTGCTTGGCATAGATAGCCAGCCGACGCCGCATGCTATCCACCGAGATGAGTCTGCATGCGTCCTATTCATGGAGGAACTGATCCGCTAGGAACAGGTGTGTGGTGAGAATCAGGCGTTAGTTAGATGATGTGGCATCTTTTTAATATAACAATTGAGAAATAGAAAGTCTCTTGTAGATATCATGTTATTTGAATTGCTTTGTAGTTTACAAAATGGCTAAACCATAGGATTTAGCAATTCATTTTACCACAACTCTTGGAGTTGCTCTTAAACCTGAATGCTCTCTAGCAATTCTCGTCATTTTTCCTCCTCGCTGTTGCATCCAGCGCCCTCCCCCAGTGCAACGACAAGCAGCTGCACGGGCAACACCATGATGATGCGCGGCTACTGCCTCACCTACGCGCCCCGCTGCGGCTAGCCGGGCTTGCCCAAGCGTCGCTGATGATCGTGGATAGGCTCGCCTGCATGCCGCTGCAGCTGTCCGAGTTCATCCGCGCACCGTTGTTTCTCCTCCTTGCCGTTGCATCCACCGGCCGAGCCCGAATGCTGCCAGTAGGCCGAGCTCGCCCGCACGCCGCCGCAGCAGGAAGAGCTTGCTCGTGCACTGTTGTTTCTTCTCCTCGCCATTGCAACTGTTGCAGCAACAAGTGTTGCCCCTCCCCAGTGCGACGATAACAAGAAGTAGGCGCGGCACCATGATGACGCACACCACATGCCTCGCCCTGGACTCATCGCTGCGGCTCGCTGGACTCGCCCGCGTGTCTCCGCTACAAGTGGCTGACCTCACCCGCGGAGTGAGATGCTGAGAACAGGGACGACCTGAGACAGGCATAGGTATAAATATTGCTGAGCCTGGAGATATCAGGATCTGCACTTTCTATACAAACTGTACTGCCAAGGTCTGAACTCTGAAACTGTACATGATTTTACTCTCTACTTGGACTCAATGTAGTAGCACCTGAATAAAAGTGTGGCATCTTGATTAGTTTGAATAAAGCTACTGCAATTGCTCATATGACAGGTGCGTGCGGTAGATATATTTCTTTGTTTAATCTGATACCAGCCTGTTGCCTGTACAAACTCAATCGTTTTTAACAGTACAAAGATATCTGGTTTCAGTTTCGCCCTCCAAGCCTTGATTCTTTACTGACCATTGTGCCCTGGGGCGAAGCTGCGTGAACGTTCGTGGGTGCGGCCGCACCCCCTCGGCAAAAAAGAAAAAGTCTACTTTTTGGTCGCCAAGCTTTGCGAAAGTCAGATTTTGGTCGCTCAACTCCAAAAACCGGACAAAACGGGTCCCTCCGTGCGATTTCGTCCCTCGGCGGTTTTGGGCGGTGGTTTTATTCTGATAACTCGGTTTTGCTACCGTGCCCGTGGTTTCGTTTTCTTTTTTTTTTTATTTATTTATTTGAATCTTTCAAAAATCATAGTAAATCCACAGAAAATTCATAAAATAGAAAATCCAATTTTGTTGGACTCCACATGAGTAGAGCTACGCAATGAATATATAATATGATATACTTTTGTACAAAGTTTTTGCTAGAAGGTTTTGCCTTTTTTTATTTCACTCAATCTTTAAAAATCATAGTAAATTACAGAAAAAATTATAAAATAAGAAATTCAATTTTGTTGGACTCCGCATGAGGCGCGCAATAACACAAGACATAGTTTCTTGTGGCTCTTTTAAATTTGGGTTAGGTTAGCTAGGTTTCTTTGTCTTTGATCTGTACGTCTGCGAATTTGTAAAACCCGATGGATCTGGCCAATAAATTAAATAGTACACCTATATATCTTTATTGTGTAAATATGCTCATGTGGAGTCTAGCAAAATTATTTTTTCAATTTTATAATTTTTTTATAATTTATTATGATTTTTAAATATTGAGCTGAAATAAATAAAAAGAAAAAGGCAAAACCTTCATAGCAAAAATTTTATATTAAAGTATACCATATTATATATTCATTGCGTAGCTCTACTCATGTGGAGTCCAACAAAATTGATTTTTCTATTTTATGAATTTTCTGTGATTTACTATGATTTTTGAAAGATTCAGCCGAAATAAATAAAAAAAAAAAAACGAAACCACAGTCATCTGTAGCAAAACCGGAGTTACTGTAATGAACCACCGTCCAAAACCGACGAGGGACGAAATCTGCACGGTTTCAAAAAGTTGAGGGGCCCATTTTGTCCGGTTTTTTGAGTTGAGGGACCAAAATCTGACTTTTCAAAAGCCGGGACCGAAAGTAGACTTTTTCCCCAAAAAATTAGCGATTCCTATCTACAATTTGCCGTGTATGCACCCCCTTGGCCCAGCATGCTGCACCCCCACCCGGCCAAGCCACAGCCCAGCCCCGCAGGGCACAAGTCTCCCAGCTGCCAAAGCCCAACAGCAGGCCACAACGCACACGTACGTACAACTGCAGCCCAAGCCTTTTTGTAGTTTGGCCTACAGCGTGTACACACACGTACACAAACACAATTGCACGTATATGCGTATAGTATAGCCCAGCTTGTCTCGCGTCGTTTGTCCTACTGCCCGCCCGACGCCCTGTCTTCCGGATCGTGGAATCGCCGATCGCGACGACAGCAGCGCGACGAACGGCCGCCGGCGCCGACCTCCAATTCTATGCGCGCGTGCCGTGCGGCCATCAGTTGATTTGATCTGCAGGCCCCAGGACTAACGCCAACGCCCAGGTAATTGGCTTCATTCATTCCATCAATCCGTTCTGTCATTCTCAATTGATTTGTTTTATTAGATACAAATTACAAAATTTGGAGGCTCTAATTTGTTGTTGTTTTCGTACTGTAGTGCTGGCGTCCTTGGCTGTTTCAATTTAATTGATGGAATCCTTGCATCGTTTTTCAAAAGAAAAGAGCCAGAACCAAATAGTGGCAACGATGGCAAGAGCTCATGTCCTGATGATATCAACTGGGAAGAGGAGATTAAGTTTGATCCAGGATTACGGAAACAAATTAGTGATTATCATCCTAATCTTAGAGAGAAGGTAAGAAGAAAGTATTGGATGATCTTAGAACTGGAAAGTGGGGAAAATTATTGGATGATGTGCAGGAATTTTGTGACAAGAATGACATTTGCAAATTAGAAATGGAAGATGAATACATTGATCCCAAGAAGCGCAGACATAAATCTGGAATTACAAACAAGCATTACTATCAAGTAGATTGTTTTAATGATGTCATTGATTGGTTAGTTCAAGAGCTTGACAGCCGCTTCAATGAGACAAGCTCTCAATTGCTTGTTTGTTCAGCTGCTTTTAGTCCAAGGGACTCATTTCATGATTTCAATATAGAAAATTTGATGAGCCTAGCAAAATTGTATCCACATGATTTTGATTCTGGGCAATTGAGGGACCTTAGCCATGAACTTAGCCTCTACATATCGATGTGAGAAGTGATGATAGGTTCTCTAACCTACAAACTATTGTTGAGCTTTCTAAAAGAATGGTGGAGAGTAGGAAACATGATCGTTATCCAATGGTTTATCGATTGTTGAAGCTTGTACTTGTGTTACCTGTAGCTACTTTGCTACAGCTTGAGAGGTGTTTCTCAGCCATGAAGATTGTTAAAACATATTTGGCGCAATCGCATTGGTGATCAATTTATGAGCAATTGTCTTATTTGCTATGTGGAGAAAGATGAGATGATGAAAGTCGCCAATGAGGCTGTGGTTCATCGCTTTATGCAAATGCAACATCGTAGATTTGATGAAGATTAAAGGTAATTTAATGTGATATATGTTTTTCATTTGATCATTCTTTCTTCCTAAAATATTTGTGTAACAAATCATTTATTCTCTTCTTATAGGCTGCTCAATCTTGAGAAGACATGATATTGAAGAATAAATCATCATGTTGACATTATTTAGTTTGTGCTACACCAAGTTAAACAAATATTATTGGACTTCTCTTTTTTTGGATAAATATATTTTATCTCTTCCTTATAGTCGCACCCCCCCCGTTTCGCTCTAGCTTCGCCACTGATTGTGCCCAACTTGGTACTACTTTATTCCCAGAATTGTGCGTCCGCTTGGTTCTACAGGACCAGCCCTGAAACGCCAGGCTAGCATTTGTGACCGTTCCACGAGCTTAGGAGCCAAGCAAGGGTGCCCCGGCCTCTTCCCCAAGTATCTGATGCCTTGGAGGCTTGGAGTAGACTACTAGACTTGGTACTCTTCTTTGATCGGCCAGTGCCATCTACTCGAACGTTGTCTTCTCTGTGATATCACCCCTGCAGGATTTCGGTGCTCTCAAACTGTTATCTTAACTTTTCAATGCTAGAACTTGGCAATTTGGACAGTATCGTTCACATGTTGTGGACTGTATTCCCTATGCTGATAAAAGGGAATGACAGAATCGATGTAATGTTTACTTCATAAACATACTTTTAATTTCTCAAAGTTTCTATTTCCTTAGCAAAGTCAAGAAAAGTTTGTCCGGTGGTTGTTTACAAGGTGAATTAGTAGAATTCAAATCCCAAGGCAACTCACAACGTTCCTTCCATAAATTCTTCTCAGGTACAGTGCAACAAAATTCCCGCGTCATCCACTAAGCATGCATGTAAGGTTCCCACTAAGTCCACATCATTCTCTACTAAATCCATGTCATCCATTATTAATTACAAAAATGATTGCCTATAATTTGATGAGCAGTCGTCATGGCATCAATTTTATATTATTATTATTTATCTAAAGAAGTTCTAATATAGTACAACATGTAATTGTTATTAAAATTGCTGAGATTAAAATTCGAATCTCTATACTCCCTCCGGGATGATATTAGAAGTCGTTTTTGGACAAGGTTTGGGTCAAACATCGAATATAAATCATCAATAACTTTTAAGTTGTTGAGTTTGTAAATGTAAAAATTATATGAGTAGATTTGTCTTAAAAAATACTTTGATAAAAAAAGTATACATATATCACATCTCCATAAATATTTTTATAATAATAAGAGGTTAAAGTTATGTTTTGAAGACCGTATCGCTGTCCTAAACGACTTCTAATACCATCCCGGAGGGAGTATATTCTATCTTCATACCCGCAAAGAACGCGCGGGAATCCTCCTACTATACGGAATAACACATTTATTTAGGGAATCTAAAGGTAACCCAATAAACGTTCAGCAAAATGCCTAGGTGGTTTTGGGTAGAAGAGTAGGTTCCTTGCCCCCCTTTGCATTGTTCTTACAATTATTTGAGTCCTAGAATCATGTTGGACACGACCAAGTTAAACATGATACGAAGAGAGATGGATAATGATTGATTTGAGGCCACCTTCTCTGTTCACAAAGGAAGAGAGACCAACATTGTTAGAAAAACATGTTACTAGCAAAAACAGATTATAATGAAATAAAATTTGATATAAACCCCTAGAAAATATGGTTGTGCATGCAATCGTGCGGCAGCACATGGAAGCGCCGTGGCGCAAAATGGTACTCCACCGCACGTGACGTCAGCACCGCGAATTCTCTCGGTCCCGGCACGGCAACCGCTGCCTGTTCCTCCTCCCCCACCCCACCACCCGCCACAGCCGATGGGGATTCATCGGCATCGCGACCATTCGGCTTCGCCCCATCCCGGCACGGCTCCCTTCCCCCTGTCTCCGGCGGCAGATGGCCTCCTCCTCCTCCTCACCGGCTCCGACCCTGGCCGGGGAGGCGCTACGCAATAAACGCATCCTCTCCAGCAGGCTCTACCTCGAGGTTCCCTCCTCCAAGGTCGGTCGCGGACATCGTCCCATCTCTTCAGCTTCCAAGATACGTCGCGAGGTGCCCGTGTTTCAATCTCAATGCTTTCTTGCAGGCGCCGGTGGTGTACTCGCCGGCATACGACATCTCCTTCCTTGGGCTTGAGAAGCTGTGAGCTGCCTTCCCTTCCCGCCTGCCCACCCACCTATGCAGAAACACGCGTCGGCGTTTTCAAATTTGTTTGACAATGCGTGCGTGCGTGCATCCCCTTGTGCAGGCACCCGTTTGATTCCGCCAAATGGGGCCGCATCTGTAGGTACCTTACCAGGGAAGGGTACCTTGACAAGAAAAGGATGGTGGAGCCATTGGAAGCCGGCAAGGAGGATTTGCTAGTGGTAATTAATTAG
Source organism: Hyparrhenia diplandra (assembly GCA_015847255.1). NCBI lineage: Eukaryota > Viridiplantae > Streptophyta > Magnoliopsida > Poales > Poaceae > Hyparrhenia > Hyparrhenia diplandra. Next base: position 8,728 of record JADLZK010008774.1, on the reverse strand, counting down.
TTAATTATTAAGAAGCTGTTTTTTTTTGTTTGGTTCAGACTTCGTAGTGTATTTGTTCTGATGAATCCCTTGCACGGCTTGTTTAACCAGGTGCACACGGAGGCATATCTGAACAGTCTCAAGAGCAGCTTCAGAGTTTCCAACATTGTAGAGGTAGTGATTTTTCAGAAGAAGTGGGGTTGGCCTCATTGGTTGTGAATTATGTATCGTGGTTGATAGACACTTGATATCTTAGGTCCCTCCTGTCTCGCTTGTCCCTAATTGGATTGTGCATAAGAAGCTATTATCCCCCTTCCGGAAGCAGGTAATGTATTGTGAATATGTGCTTGCTTTTGGATTGTTTGTGAACTCGTATACATAATTTGATTATCACTGAAGGATGATAAACTTTCTTTTCACAGGTGGGTGGGTCCATTTTATCAACCAAACTTGCGCTTTTGAGAGAGGATGGGCCATTAATGTTGGTGGAGGATTTCACCACTGTTCGGCAGATGAAGGGGTGGATTTTGTGCATATGCTGATATCTCTCTCTGCATCCAGTTTGCTTTCATCCGCCTAAATATCTCGAGGTAAAAATTTTTTATAGGTACAATTTTAGCTGTAATAACTATGTTTCCCTTAGTTATATACTTTCGACAGTGTTAGTATCTTATTTATATGCTTGATTCACTGCACATTCTGCATACGCTCCCTCCAGTGACCAAACAGTGACATTTTGGGTTACTTGCAGACTTGCAGTCAAGTTATTGAATTTCGATCATCAAGTACTCCATGTCTATTGATATTAATAGCTAGAAATGGTATGCGTAGTTTGTCTCAGAAGTACAGCCATACAGTTGTGCTATGGTTTTGTCAATGTAGTATAGTAGAAATTACTAGTCAAAGTTCTGGTTTGGGAACCATGTCAATGTCTAAAAATATCACTCATTCGTTACTGGAGTGAGTATTGTGGACACATTCATTGTTCGCATGGTTGTAAGAAGAACGTGCAGGGTTTGTCGTGTCTATGAAGACCATTAGCAAATTAATCGAACACAATCATCAGTATTTTTTTTGTTTTTAGTCTAGAAAGTTTGGTTTGGTGGGCAAGATAGATGGATTTGTTAGTGAAGTAAGAGTTCTAGCTTGTTATGCAAGTTGATTTGGGCTTTGGTGCTATATAAACTCAAGAGATGTAGTGAAAAAGGCAAGCAAGGAGTTGGATTAGGGAGGATCGATAGCACTGGATAAACTGGAGGCTCTGAGTTATTTAGGTCTATTCCATGTTTTTCTTTGGAATTACATCTCTTCTGTTTATATAGCACCAAATCCTAAACCAATTTACCTAACAAGCTGGGACTCTTTACTAACTAATCCATGTATCTTTGACTAACAAACCAAACTGTGATGTGGGGCCGGCATTACAGCCGGGCGTTCACACTCCAAGGAGACGAATGCCACAGCTGGCCAGAGCACCAAGGGTCCAGGAGGGACCGAGGGGGTTTGAAGTTTGAAAGTTTAGAATATTTATGTCTTGTGAACATGAGAGGTGGAGTGTGAAAGGAGAGTAGGGAGCCTAGCAGTCTTATAAGCCAGCTCCTATATATATATGTAAGCAGCAACGTGGGAGGAATCAAGAAAGAAATTATCCCAAACATCCTCACCTCTACTGTCTCTCAATCTCATCCCTTGCTCGGTGTCCAGGCAGCGCCCTGGCACCTCCTCTACCCTGCTACTGAGCTACAAAGTCAGGGACCTCCTACCTTGGGAGTGCTGGCCCTTGACACAAACTTATCTGGTCTCAAACCAAATCTGCTGATGATCTTCACGGTGTAACTGAATCCTGCACCCTCTTCTTACGGCACTGATACGTGTGACCGATGAATGCATCCAAAACACATTTTGTATGATGTTAATCCATCCTCCTTCCAAGAACAGTGCAAGGCTTGTAGGCATCCTCTCAGGAAATCGGTCAATATATATTTACATTGCTGGGCAATCCTATGCAGCAACTTAGCTATACAAAACAAACTGACCGCTTTCAAACATTTGCAGTGTATTGATCATAGATCTGGATGCTCACCAAGGAAATGGACACGAAAAAAGATTTTGCTAATGATGGTACGTATTTTTAATTTTCTTTGGATTTTGGTTCTTTATATTTGTCAATTTGATACCAGTTTATTGCTAACAGGAAGGGTTTACATTTTAGACATGTACAATGCTGGAATTTATCCCTTTGTAAGAGTGTACATCTTCATCACCCTCACTCCTTAGATATCTATAGTATATGAAGCTATTTTTCTTTTGTTATATGTTCTGCTCTTATATAGTCATTATGAAATACAGATTGATGAAGAGATTATTTATGTGGAGCTTTCTTATCTCACTTCTTGATCACGCCTTATTGTTAAACCCTAAATGCAGTCATCTTTTTAACAAGCTTTATTGTGCATCCATTTAGATGATGTAATTGTTCACAGATCAAAATTGAAATAGAAGTGTTATCTCTCGAACAACGCAGGAGTGTTACTCTGTGTGTCATTTCAATAAGAGAAAAAAAAATACACTCCAAGAGAAACAACAGTTCCATTCATCTGTTATACTGCAATGCAATGAATCCTTACGGTCTCATACTATCAGTTTCTCAAACTCCACGTTAATATGATGTAGACACCAAAATAAAGGACAATTTTTGTATTTGTCATTCCATTTTCTGCAATACCAAATATATTTTTTATTCTTGTTTCTTTGTATACTTACATTGGTCTGTTTCAGGATTTCACTGCTAAGCAATACATTGATCAAAAAGTTGAATTAGTTGTAAGTTTCATCTTGCAACCTTTTAGTTATGCATTCTCTCCCTCTGCCCGTTTATTTTATTTTTTTTAGTTGAAATTCTTTTTATTTGATTGTGCATTATAGAGCGGGACAGAAACAGATGAATACTTGGAGCAACTTGACAAGGCTCTTGAGGTACATGTACATACCTGCAAAATTGGCTGTGACAAGAAATGTTTACACTGGGTACTAGGTTAATATTTTTTGAAATGTCATATTTTGCATGATATGTATCCAAAATGTTTACTAGTCAGTATAATGTGACATTCAATGTATCATTTTAACTTGTTATTTCAAATGCATCTATCAACGATTCAATATCCTCTTCGTATATATATAAATTCAAATGTGCATGAGGTTTGAAACGGTCAGAATCTGGTTCCTTCTGCATAGGCTGCATGATTAAATCCTCTTAAAAGTACCTTATAAGGAAATGGGTAAATGCCAATTCATTGGTGCTGTTTATTTGCTAGTTTTAACAACTTGCTATTCACAGTTCCTCTTGGAACATACTATTGCAGGTTTGCAGTAGTAGATTTCAGCCCCAGTTGATTGTTTACAATGCTGGAACAGACATCCTGGATGGTGATCCATTGGGCAGATTGAAGGTACTACTCCTGAATTCTGTCATAAAAAAACCTAAGCAGCCTCCAATGTAATGCTGCAAGATACAAAAATCATGTTCATGATGTTATTTACTAAAATAAGCTGGACACTGCACTAGTTATGCCTGATCGCCAACGTTTTGTCATTCTTACAAGCAAAAATATCTAAAAGCACTGCAACACACATAAACTTAGTTTTGCTTCTTCACTGTGCATACAACTTTTCTCATGTTGATGGGTTTTTCCTCATGTTCCAGGTAAGTCCTGAGGGCGTGGTTACCAGAGATGAGAAGATATTTAGGTTTGCAAAAGATCAAAACATTCCTCTGCTCATGCTGACTTCAGGTGAAATACTTCTCACTCAAGTCTGTAGTCCGTTCCTCTAGTCATATGAATATGAATCTGCTAATACTATATTCCTGTGCATTATGCTCATCTATGCTGCGCTATCAGGAGGCTACATGAAGTCAAGTGCTCGAGTAATAGCCGATTCGATCATCAATCTGTCCAATAAAAACTTGATAGGATTAGGCAGCTAGCTGGGTTGAGCAATTAACTTGTGACAGAGTGCTTATCGGGAAGCAATATCTCATGGATTTGTATGTCCTGTGACTAAAGGTGTTTGGTACTTTTTGTGATGGATAACATGTATGCCACAATAATGGTCTGTACATAACAGGTGGTCTTTGTGAATCTGTACAACGTCAGTTGTTCAGTGTGCGTAAAAGCGCTTCAGATACTAAAACTGCATTGGAAGCATCTCTGAAGTTGTTGGTCAGAATGTTTGAGGGGCCATCTAAGACAATAGTGAGTTTTGTTAGTGATGGCATTGATGTTCGCATGATGGATTAGAGTTACCAAGAATCCTAACGGCTTCCTGGAGTCTGAACAATTACTACTGAAGACTAGAATGAAACCATCCATGACTACTGAAGACGAGAATGAAACCATCCATGGGCCATAGTATGTTTCAAATGTTTCATCACTGAAGAAAACTTATGAAGTAATGATAACTGCTCCAGTACTCTTCTAAAATTGTGTCTTAAAGCTGTCCATGTAATTAACTTTTTTTTTTTTAGAATACACCATACAGTGCAGTATTCCTTATGAACACGTGTACACAAACTTTCCCTATGAACACCTCCAACTCCTGACAGATCTTTATTGAATCCACATAGTCACCAGATTAGTCATTTACTCAAGCCAAACGGCACATGCAAATCCCTTTTTCTAGTGGCATTTCATTTCGCATCCGGAGCAGTTTTCATTGGCTCTTCCTGTCATGGACATCTGTTGTCTATGTTGGGAATTCACAGTTTTCATTGGCTCTTCCTTCATGGGCATTCGTTGCCTATGTTGGGAGTCCATGGTAGCCGTATCATGAACGCCGCTGCGGAGGCCATACAGAGGCAACACCAAGATCTGAAAGCATGGTGCAGGACCGCTGCTGTAGCTATCTGTGGTGCCAATTCGGCAATGCTGTTGGGCGTAGAGGAAGGCCGGTGATAGCTAGCTCCAACAACCAAGGATGTTTCCCTAGGTTTGCTGGCGACCTAGAGCAATCCGACGACATCCTTGCCCTGGTAGGTCCCTCTAGGGTGAACGATTCGATGGTTCCTTTGCTAGTTTTGCGGGAAATTAAACTAGCCATTCTTCATCATGTAAGCATGATTAGTTATTATTTGGTATTTGCTCGTAAACCTCATTGTTCTTCTTCACCACAAAAGAGCGTTGGTTGCTACGATCAAGCCTTAGCCAATGTGTGACCAACTTTTGTGTCAACAATTACTCATACTAGAACGTACTCACCTGTCTCCAAATGATTGTCATTCTGATTTTTTTTTTTGAGAGCCGGGACCAACAAAATTGAAGTTTGGTCCTTCTGAATGTTGTCTATAAAAAATTTGACTTAGTTATATGTTGTGAAACTTGTGTGGTGATGGATACCACGTAGGAGCATGCATTTGACAGCCTTGCCCTGAGAGCAACTCAAGATACATTGTAAAATTATATGCTAAATTGTGAGATTTAGCCATTATGTAAAATAAAAAAGATTTCTAAAAATGTAGAGTTTTACAACAATCTTGCTAAATTACAAAAAAAAGATAGCATGCAAGACTCGCGAGAATGGTGGGAGTGCTAGCATGGAAAAATAGAAAACAAAATAGACAAGCCGTTGAAATGCCATTTTTAGAGCAAAATAGCTAGTACATTTAGTCTCTTTGGAGTTGCTCTTAGTACTGTTGTTGTACAGTGCCGTTGAACGAGGGCACGTTAGCACAGCCGTTGAACGAGGGCACGTTAGCACAGCAGGAAGGCGTATGCGTGAAGGTTAATTTGGAGCCGATAAGTGATACTCCCTCCGTTCCAAAAAAAATAAATGCAATTTTTGACTTCTATGATTCCCGATTGACCGTTCGCCTTATTTAAAAAAAATAAATGTTGCTGTATTTGTTTTATTATTACTTATTTTTATGTTAGAGATATTTTCATAATGATTTTTATGATTTGCAAAAAGGACCTAAATAAGATGAATGATCAAAGATGAATCTAGAAGTCTAAGAAGTACTCCGTTTATTTGTGGGACCGAAGGAGTACTCATCATAGGAGCAAGGATCATCTCCTAAATACTACCAGTTCCTTTCTGCAGTAATAGCGGATGTTGATTGTTACCCTGATAATTACTGTCTGCAGTTGGTTCTGTCTTCTGTCGTCTTCTTTAACCTTAACTAATGCAGTACTGTCTGCTTGGAATGAACTGTGAAGAGATAGTGATTGCCGGCATAGGGAAAAATGGACAACAGCGATCGCGATCGCCGGTCCCCGTCGACTGCCTTGATGGCAGCGTCAAGGTCGTCTCCCAGTCACGGAGCAGGTGGACGGCTTCGTCTGAGCTGACTGGTTGGACACGGACATCTCTGGATCACACATGCTGCAGGTAACTTGATCATAATCTTCGCCGAAGACACCTGGTTAGTATCCGGAACTGCTGCACAAGAGGGAGCAGGGCAACGACTCCCTAGCGCCATTGTAACAGGACACCATGGTCGTCGAAGCTGACCGTCACTTTCTCGTCTCGCGTATATGATTTTTACAGTCTTGGCTTCTTGGTTTTCTTGTGAAAGTAACTAGGGAAGACTACCACGAAGAATCTTGATGTTCATGTCCCATTGTCCATGCAAGTGGCAGCTTCCAGTCTTCCACTACGAGCTCGTTTCTCAGGATGTCACTGGTGCTGCTGACGATTCTGGGAGACTGCAACCAAACCGTGAAATGTGAACCTTGGGTCATTCTAAGAATTTTTTGGAAAAAAAATGAGAAAAGTACATGTTAGTAGTCAGATTTTGTTTTTGGAAAAGAATTAGGTAAGAGAGCTGCCGTCTATATTAAAAAAGGAGAAACTCGGACCAAGTTAATACATAGAGCAACAAAGATTCATCTTCCTAAAGAGTCAAGCAACCACCACCGTAACAAAAAGAAAACAAACTTAGACCAGTTGGATTGGGACAAAGAACACACGCCAAACAAGCTCCAAGAGAAAAACAACTATGAATGGTCATGGGCATCGAAGCGAACCAAACAGAGTGGAACTCAAGAAGCCACGCATAGCACCACCTCCAAACCACTGTCAGTTGGTCACCACATTGTATCGCCATCCCACGGACAACGAAGACATCAAGACGAAACACACGTTGTCATAGCTCACGCCACCGCTGCCCGGCGCTGCGCCACCGAGGTAGCCACGGCCGCGCTGCTAGTCATCGTGGGGCCGCTACAAGCCGTGTATAGCCATCCCACAATCAAATACGCTTGTGCCGCTTCTCAACACGTTGTCTCACACCGACTGAACACTGCTAACTAGGGCTAGTCACCATAGTCCACTGCAAGCTACCGACCCAATCATGAGTGTCTACCTATAGCGCACCCCAAGTCAACCTCGACCACCGAAGTTCTATGCGACACCCTATCGGCCAAGCCTAGCAACCATCAGTGTACCTCCTTGCCGGACGGGCGCTCGCCGAGGGGACCACCCACCGCCACTACACGCGAGTCACCCGAGCAACACCAATCTGGCAGCCACTACCTCCCCACATCGGCCTCCATACCAACTCCGTGGGGCGCCACACACGCGGCTACCTTGCCATCTTTATGATCACAATTAGCACACGATTGAAAGGCCGGAGGGTTGACTAGCCTATAAAAATTTCTACAAACAACACTTAAGCCAAGATGTTAGACAATAATGAAGAGGAGTGAATTGTGCGAACCTTTGCAAGGGTTGGAAGCCTTCTAACCACAATCCTAGTAATGTTATAATCTCTATGCACACAAAGGAGGCTAAGTCACTCAACTAAGTCGGTGATCTCTCAAAGACTAACTAAAAAGCCTCACTAACCAACTATACAAGCAAATGCTAGCTCTCAAAACTAACTACACTAAAGAGCTAAGCCAACTAGTAAAGTAATGCAAGGTAGAGGTGAATAAGTTATACCATTGTGGCAAGAGTGAAGACCAATCAAGAATACTGATGATGAATTCCTCGGACAAACACTACAAGAAACTTGTTAATCGCGACGGACTCGATGATGGATTTACGATATCACCATAATCTGTGATGATATTTTGTTTTCCTCACAGATGATCTCAATGGATATTCACAGCCCACTAACTCATGAAGGTTTATCAAGACCGTCACTATGTATGATTTTAAATTTTTTCATACTATATAGTTAGCCCAAAGTAATAGGCCACTATAATATTTAGCTCAAAAGGAAAATTAAAACTGTGATTGCAAGAAGAATAAAACCCAACACATGTAGGAAAGTATATGATGCATATGGCAAAACTAAAACTATTCTCCATATATATGGTGCGGTTGAGAACAAAAATAAAAATCTACAACACATATATATGGAATTTGAACCCAACACATGTAGGAAAGTAGGAAAATGTACTTGTTCTATTCTATTAGTCTTAATTTTTTTTATTTCTTTTGGACCTGACTTCACTCAAGTTGGCGGTGGCGCCTAGCATCCAGCCCATAGCGCGGCCAATATTAGAGTTAGCCCAGCATTTGGAAAAATAAATTGAAAACAAAAAAAAATACGCCCAAGGGAATCGAACCCAAGATCCATGAGAAACGAAACGCCTTACCACGGCACTAGTAGTTTTTACCCGCAACATCTTTCTATCTAAACTAACAGTCGTAGTTCTTACCCATAGCATTTTCGAGCTAAATGGAGAACAAAATGGCTCTTTGAGAAGTTCAAAGGTACAATTTTCTGTCTTTTGCGGTATTAGCA
>JADLZK010008773.1:0-62537 GCA_015847255.1 Hyparrhenia diplandra | reverse complement strand
TATGGTCTTTGTTTAGACCGGGTAGGGATGAAAACGGTCGGAAACGGTTGAAGGAGGCCAAATTATTTCATTTACATTCTTTGTTCTTAGTCTTAAGCATGATATGAGTTTGCTTAAGCATCTCTAGAAGATCATCTCTAGTGGGTTCATATTCATCATCATCATCATCATCACTATCATATTTTACTTCATTAGCATTTAGTTCTTCATGCTCATGCAATGATACCTTAGTGGCCTTGGCCGTGAAGCATGAAGGTGATGAGCCGAAGAGAGATGACTTCTTGTGTTGGCCAATTGCACTCATGGCCTTGGGCTTCTCTTCCTCTTCATCGGAGGAACCATCACTATCCCAAGAACAAACAAAAGCACCATCATTTGTCTTCTTGAATGTCATGGTCTTGCTCTTCTTGTTTGTCTTGCCACCCTTGTATGCCTTCATCTTCTCTTTTTCCTTCTTGATGGGGCAATCGGCAAGGATGTTATAAGGGCTATCACACTCAAAGCACTTTCTTGGCTCTTCATTGCCCTTGGATGAATCATTTCTTCTTCTAGAGCCTTGCCCAAAGTTCTTGCTCTTCAAGACCTTGCTAAATTTCCTCACAAACATAGCAAACTCTTGATCAATCTCATCAAGATTAACTTCCTCATCATCTTCTTCTTGAGCCTTGGACTTGCCCTTAGACTTGGATGAGGTGGTGGCGGCCTTGAATGCCACAACTTTCTTGCTCTTGTCATCTTCCTTCTCCACTTCATCTTCCATCCCATCTACTTGCTCATCGGTTAGTATTTCACCAAGCAAGTCACTAGGTGTCATGGTGTCCAATGCACCTCTAAATAGGATCTTCCTCAACATAGCAAATCTTTTGGGCAAACACATCAAGAATTTGTGCCCAAAGTCTCTATCCAATGTCTTCACACCCAAAGCCTTGAGATCATTGACAATCACTTGAAGCCTATGGAATGTGTTCGGTATGCTTTCATCCTTCTTCATCTTGAAGTTCTCAAACTCACTCTTGAGCACATATAATTTGGCACTTTTCACCATCTTTGTGCCCTCATAAGTCTCACCAAGCTTCTCCCAAACTTCACTTGCTCTTTCAAGGTCCTTGATGCCCTCAAACACCTTGACATCCATGCCATTGTACAAAGTGTTCAATGCCATGGTGTTGCATTGCTTGTTAGCCTTGTCGGTGGGAGTGAGGTTGGTTGGATCAAGGATAGTATAATCCTTCTCGGTCACTTCCCATACTTGGTCATTGATTGATCCCAAGTACATTCTCATGGTTCTCTTCCAATAGTCAAAATTCTTGACCCCATCAAAGAATGGAGGCTTTCCCCCAATATGGTTGAACACAACATGAGCCATACTATCACACCAAGGTTGTTAAGCCTTCAAATATGGTGACCACGGCTCCGATACCACTTGTAAGGTCCTAGATGGCTAGAGGGGGGTGAATAGCCAACACGTAGAGGATGTCAACCAATCACCGGAACAAGATGAACAATCAATCACACGAAGATGATGATCCACACGCCAAGACAATGAACAAGTCGATTTGTTCACCCCCAGTTCGCTTGTACACCGACAAGTTACTCTCTCGGTTGTGCCGACCAACACAAGGATGGTGTTTGAGCTAGGCGGTGCCCTTGCTAGCCTCAACACACCACTCAACAAGTGTGGTACCCAAGACACGAGCAATGTATTCCTTGCACTTTGTCTTCCCGACGAGGAGTGCGTAATCCTCTCACAAATCAACGGAGGTGGCCAAGAAACAATCACCTCTTCTTGCCAACAACTCCACCAATCCTCCAAGCCGGCTAGGAGCGGTGTCTCCAAGAGTAACAAGAAACCAACCGGCTCACAACGATCCCCAAGTGCCTCTAGATGCAAGAACTCGATGCAATGCACTTGGATCAACTCTTCTCTCAAGAATGAAGCTCAAATCAAGAATGAGAGAGGAGGGAGGCTTGCTTGCTTGCTCTAGCTTGTTAGGAATGATTCAAATGACCAAGAGAGAGAGCAAGAGGCAGCCAAGGGGGTATAAATACCCCTCACCACGAAATGTGGCCGTTGGGGGGAAACCCACGGTTTCTGCAGCCTGACCGGACGCACTGACCTGAGTCCGGTCGGTGGGTCCGGTCACAACCGACAACCCCCGAGCAGTGGATCGGACCCCCCGGACCGGGTCGATCGTAGCGTCGGTCAAGCTTCCGGTCAAGACCGAAGCATCCGGGTCCGATCGCGTCCCGTCAAGCTTCGGTCAAGACCGAAGCATCCGTCGGTGCGTCGGCCGTCGGCGGGCCGAACCCCGAAATACACCCTTACTGGAATTCTGACCGGACTCACCGACCGGTGCGTCCGGTCGGATCCAGCCTGCTTCCGGTCAGGTGCGTCCGGTCACACTGAGTTGCGAAATCTTCGTCGTTTCGTCGTCGTTCCTTCGCCTTTGCTCCAAACCGACTTCCGTCACTTGTTTCTTGTTGCCGACACATCGAAGAACACCTCGACACCATGTGTTAGCTTTTTTGAAATATTTTCGACAAGCGCGGAGTTAGCTCTTTAGGTTAGAATGCATGCATATGAATTTTGAACCTAAAGGCACATGAGGACCGATATGTACGATAAGTTTTCCCTCTTTATAGTACGGCTTATCGATCCTATAACCACCCACACCCTCTATGGTGTCTTGGGTGTGAAATCAAAAGCCCTATGGTTATACCTTTGCCTTGGGGACAATTGATCTCCGAAACTCCACCGAGTTGCATGCTTGATCAACTTTTGGATCACCTCGATCCATCCTCCATGATCATCATGCACCAACTCCGGCACGACCAATCTCCAATCTAGTCAAACACTTAGCATCGAGAGATTAGTCCTTAGGTGTCACTAATTAGCCAAAACCAAACAAGAGATCTTCACAAGTTAAGTTCTTTTGCAATTTCTATTGTCTTGTGGTCAGTATGGAATACCAAAAATAAAATGGGGATAGGCATGAAATTCCCAAGATCAACTAATGAATTTTTTAGGAAATGTTCAACTTCCTACAGGACAAAAGATATAACTGAGAAGAGGAGATGCAAGGTACTTAGAAGATATGATCAGCATCATGAAGTGGTGGCTTGTGGTGTTCTAGAAGCAATATGATGGTATGGAAATTGTATGTTTGCTATGAAAGCTCTTTTCAAGATGAGTGGATGTTTAGCACCCCTTAGTCCTAGATGGTGTTATTTCTGCTGTAGTTATTATGTTAGCTTGGCTTTGGAAGGCCTAGTTTAGCTCTCTGTTAGGTTCCCTTCGAAACCTAGGTTGTCCCAGTCATTTACATTTTTATGTTGTTTTTGTTTTCCTTTTGTCTTTATTTTGTATTGTTGTCGAACAGGTACCTGGAGCTTTCTAAAAGCTTGGTTTCTCCTAGGCCAAAAAATAAATGTATCTCCAAGCTTTATGCATAAACTAGAGCAATCCTTAACGAGTGTTGCTATGTAAAAATTTAAGAGAGGTCACTATCATAATCAATTAATCATCAACAATCGGGTCAACCTTTGACACAATAGTAACTACTTCCTCCATTTCAAATTGTAAGTCGTTTGACTTTTTCTTATCCCAAGTTTGACTGAACTTTTATTAATAAAAAGCAAGCCACCATAAAAGAAATGATATTTTTGCACAGATTTTTTTAATAAGATGAGTGGTCAAACATGGTGCCGTAAAAAGTCAAATGACTTACAATTTGGGATGGAGGAAGTAACTTTCTTTGCTAATTTAATCAGGGATTATAATTACATATTGTTATGGATCCTCGAAGGCAGTGGCGGAGGACATATGACTACCAAGGTGTGGTGCAAGTTGATAGAGCTTGAGTAGTAGTACAGACTTTAAGAAAAAAACACATGATGCTTCTAAAATAAAGAAGAGTAAGACAACAATTTAAGGTAGGGCAGCTGCCACACCTAGACCTACCGAACCCTCCGCCACTTCTAGAAGGAAGTCATAAAACTTGATATTTGATTCTACCAACACATGGATAGTATGAAAAATAGACTTATGATATACTCCATCTGTTCAATTGTAACTCTTCTATACTTTCAACATAATCTATATCCAAGGGCGTACCAAAGTCCATGTTTCTAGATAATCCTGCCAGAATGATTTACAATGCTAGTAAGAACAACGTAAAAATTAAGGAACCTTGAATTCTGGAGCAATTTTTGTCTAAAACTCTTAGTATGAAATTCTTATTTCATTGACATTTATGAATATTGAATGGATCTTAGTAAAATGATCATCCTCATGGAATAAAATTCTCGTATGTCGCTCTTTCCCCTTGAATAATTGTTTTCCCCATAATGTAATTTTCTTGGTGTGTGCAAGAACTAGTAGAGAACGGGCTTTTAGTTTTTTGGATTAATCTTGGCCATGTATATGGCAATAAAAAACAATAGGAATTTCTAGCAATATATGCATGATATATACTACATATTCACATGTACAAATAACAAGAGTTAATAAACAAGACACATTTTGATGACTCAACTTAATTTCAACAAACTTCATAGCTCACATAAAAAATATTAATATAATATATATTTAATTCAAAATTATAAATATCAGATCTCCAATAGTCATCTATCAATGAAACTTGAAACTAGCAATTGAACATGATAAACTCCTCGAACCTGAAAACTATGGAGGGATTAAACCAAACCCGTTGGGCCTAAAATTCGTGGAGCTCTGACCCGAAATAGCCCCATTGCCATTCCTATGATGAAACGACGGTGCTTGTGTTCCTTCGTTGGAGTAGTGAAAACTAAAAAAGGTTAGTGTAAAAAATGTTTGGATCTGGTGGAATGCGGGTTTTTGTTGAATTGATCAGCTTCGAGATGGGCCACTAAATGACCATACCATCATTTTTCCCTTTTCTTTTTTCTAACATATTTTGATGGATCAACACATAATTCAATGTATGCTAGATGCTTTGAGGTCTGTGTTGGGGTGTATTATTTGTTTCTTTTGGGACAATGTACCTCCTTTAGTGTGCTTAGGGACTAATTACATAGCCAAGAATGTTTGTGAGATAATGATAATGACTTCTTTGTAGCCCATATATGCTCCTTTGTAAATACAAATCTTACTAGGGGTTGTGAAAATCTCCCCTCTATAAAAGGGTGATGGGGAGGTGAAGAGGGACCTAGCCCTTACTCATTTGCACTCTCTAAATCGCTCTCTACTCTCATCTCTTATTTGCTCGATCTAAAACTCATTTTACAATATTTTTGTTGTTTAATATCATTCTAAATGCTCGAGATGCTTCAATCAGTCCGTATTTCATACCCAACACTTAGTCATGTAGTTTTTTCTGCCTATAATTATCACACATAAAACATGCAGCCCATTATAAATCAGTTTATTACAATATTGTATCACTACTACAAAATTGATTTTACATGGTGTTCCAATTTTATTTTCCGTAGCGGGCATTTGAGAAACCGCCACGGAAAATAGGTGGCCTGGCACCCCCCTCCGGCCGAGGGAAAAAACCGCCACGGTTAATCGATTAACCGTGGCGGACTTTTAACAATGCCCGTCACGGAAAATCACTATTAACCGTGGCGGATTGTTAAAAAACCGCCATGAAAAATCAGCAAATAACTGTCACGGTAAATCGAGCTCAATTCTAGCAGCCCAAAAGCCCATACCAGCCCACTAATAGATGGTCCATATAAAAAGAGAACAACACTCCCATCCCTAACCCTAACACTCTCTGCCTTTTGCCCCTCTCTCTCTCTCATCCCGGCCCCCGACCCGACCACCTCCCTCCCCTCTCTCTCACCCCGACGCGCCGTTCTCCCTCCCCTCCCCATTCTTCCCCGGCCGGCGGCCCCGGCCCGGCGCGGCGCGCGCTGCGCACCTGGCCGGCCCCCCCCCGTCTGGCCCGAGCCGGCCCCTCCCTCTCCTCCCTCAAGCGGGCGGCGCGGCGGAGCGCGAACCGGCCATGGCGGCGCGGTCCCCAAGGACGGCGGCCTCGGAAGCGGATCCGGCGTCCCCCGCCTTGAATCCGGCGTCTGGCCCGCGGCGGCGAAGCCGCCGGGCGGCGATGGCGTCTTGGCCCGGCCCGGCGAACTTTGGCCGGCGGTGGCGAGACTCGAAAACCCTAACGGGCCCAGATTCGGGCCCGGCGGCCCGATAAGGGCCCGTTAGGGTTTTGAGTCCGGATTTTCTTTTTTTTTTTTTTATTTATTAACGTGGCGGGCATTGTAACGAGTCCGCCACGGTTATCGATTTTGCATGGCGGGCATGGAGTCCGCCCACGGTTAATCGAACGATTAACCGTGACCCTAGCTCCGCGTGGCGGACCTAATGCCCGCCACGGAAAAAATCTAAAATGCCCGCCACGGAAGTTCATTTTCAGTAGTGTATCCAGCAAAATATTCATTGTACTATCACAACCGGTACACAAGTCCACTTAAATCAATTGTCAAATAAAGAATTAACATATGACATCGTATTTCAATATAACAAAATATTATTTTATTAACAACTATTCCTATATAACACACCAATACGATTCTTCTATCTCTTCAGTCAGCACATGTAGACGACATAATCAAAGTTTCTTGGATTTTTCCTGAAATTGGAACAAAAACAAAAGTTAGAGACTATTGTAGATCAGCACGTCATATAAAGCTGATTAAATATTCTAATTGGACAAGTGAACAAATACGAATTGTTGACATATTTATTTTAGTTTTCACTCAAACTCCAAAACCTGTAGGTATGGTGTGTATTCTAAAAACAAATGTATGTATCAATCTGTATAAAATAAAAGCTGATAACGTTAGCTCTTCCTACAAACTAACATAGTTAGTCTGGCAAATCATTTGGATATATTTAGTGCCTCCTACGAACAGGACATATAATGTTGTAGTAAACGGCCTTGCTAATACCGCAAAAGACAGAAAATTGTACCTTTGAACTTCTCAAAGAGCCATTTTGTTCTCCATTTAGCTCGAAAATGCTATGGGTAAGAACTAAGACTGTTAGTTTAGATAGAAAGATGTTGCGGGTAAAAACTACTAGTGCCGTGGTAAGGCGTTTCGTTTCTCATGGATCTTGGGTTCGATTCCCTTGGGCGTATTTTTTGTTTTTCAATTTATTTTTCCAAATGCTGGGCTAACTCTAATATTGGCCGCGCTATGGGCTGGATGCTAGGCGCCACCGCCAACTTGAGTGAAGTCAGGTCCAAAAGAAATAAAAAAAAAAAAAATTAAGACTAATAGAATAGAACAAGTACATTTTCCTACTTTCCTACATGTGTTGGGTTCAAATTCCATATATATGTGTTGTAGATTTTTATTTTTGTTCTCAACCGCACCATATATATGGAGAATAGTTTTAGTTTTGCCATATGCATCATATACTTTCCTACATGTGTTGGGTTTTATTCTTCTTGCAATCACAGTTTTAATTTTCCTTTGAGCTAAATATTATAGTGGCCTATTACTTTGGGCTAACTATATAGTATGAAAAAATTTAAAATCATACATAGTGACGGTCTTGATAAACCTTCATGAGTTAGTGGGCTGTGAATATCCATTGAGATCATCTGTGAGGAAAACAAAATATCATCACAGATTACAGTGATATCTATAAATCCATCATCGAGAGTCCGTCACTGATTAACAAGTTTCTTGTAGTGTTTGTCCGAGGAATTCATCATCAGTATTCTTGGATTGGTCTTCACTCTTGCCACAATGGTATAACTTATTCACCTCTACCTTGCATTACTTTACTAGTTGGCTTAGCTCTTTAGTGTAGTTAGTTTTGAGAGCTAGCATTTGCTTGTATAGTTGGTTAGTGAGGCTTTTTAGTTAGTCTTTGAGAGATCACCAGCTTAGTTGAGTGACTTAGCCTCCTTTGTGTGCATAGAGAGATTATAACATTACTAGGATTGTGGTTAGAAGGCTTCCAACCCTTGCAAAGGTTCGCACAATTCACTCCTCTTCATTATTGTCTAACATCTTGGCTTAAGTGTTGTTTGTAGAAATTTTTATAGGCTAGTCAACCCTCCGGCCTTTCAATCGTGTGCTAATTGTGATCATAAAGATGGCAAGGTAGCCGCCGTGTGTGGCGCCCACGGAGTTGGTATGGAGGCCGATGTGTGGGAGGTAGTGGCCAGCAGATTGGTGTTTCTCAGGTGACCTGCGTGTAGTGGCGGTGGGTGGTCCCCCTCAGTGCCGATCGTCCCAGTGCAAGGAGGTACACTGATGGTTGCTAGGCTTGGCCGATAGGGTGTGCGCATAGAACTCGGTGGTCGAGGTTGACTTGCGGTGCGCTATAGGTAGACACTCATGATTGGGTCGGTAGCTTGCAGCGGACTATGGTGACTAGCCCTAGTTAGCAGTGTCTAGTCCGGTGTGAGACAACGTGTTGAGAAGCGGCACAAGCGTATTTGATTGTGGGATGGCTATACACGGCTTGTAGCGGCCTACGATGACTAGCTCTGCCAGCGGGCTACCTCGGTGTGGCGCTTCGTCGGCAACGGTGACGTGAGCTATGACAACGGTGTTTCGTCTTGATGTCTTCGTTGTCCGTGGGATGGCGATACAATGTGGTGACCAACTGACAGTGGTTTGGAGGTGGTGCTATGCGTGGCTTCTTGAGTTCCAGCTCTGTTTGGTTCGTTTCGATGCCCATGACCATTCATAGTTGTTTTTCTCTTGGAGCTTGTTTGGCGTGTGTTGCTGTCCCAATCCAACTGGTCTAAGTTTGTTTCTCTTTGTTACGGTGGTGGTTGCTTGACTCTTTAGGAAGATGAATCTTTGTTGCTCTATGTATTAACTTGGTCTGAGTTTCTCCTTTTTAATATAGACGGCAGCTCTCTTACCTAATTCTTTTCCAAAAAAACAAAATCTGACTACTAACATGTACTTTTCTCATTTTTTTTCCAAAAAATTCTTAGAATGACCCAAGGTTCACATTTCACGGTTTGGTTGCAGTCTCCCAGAATCGTCAGCAGCACCAGTGACATCCTGAGAAACGAGCTCGTAGTGGAAGACTGGAAGCTGCCACTTGCATGGACAATGGGACATGAACATCAAGATTCTTCGTGGTAGTCTTCCCTAGTTACTTTCACAAGAAAACCAAGAAGCCAAGACTGTAAAACTCATATACGCGAGACGAGAAAGTGACGGTCAGCTTCGACGACCATGGTGTCCTGTTACAATGGCGCTAGGAGTCGTTGCCCTGCTCCCTCTTGTGCAGCAGTTCCGGATACTAACCAGGTGTCTTCGGCGAAGATTATGATCAAGTTACCTGCAGCATGTGTGATCCAGAGATGTCCGTGTCCAACCAGTCAGCTCAGACGAAGCCGTCCACCTGCTCCGTGACTGGGAGACGACCTTGACGCTGCCATCAAGGCAGTCGACGGGGACCGGCGATCGCGATCGCTGTTGTCCATTTTTCCCTATGCCGGCATTCACTATCTCTTCACAGTTCATTCCAAGCAGACAGTACTGCATTAGTTAAGGTTAAAGAAGACGACAGAAGACAGAACCAACTGCAGACAGTAATTATCAGGGTAACAATCAACATCCGCTATTACTGCAGAAAGGAACTGGTAGTATTTAGGAGATGATCCTTGCTCCTATGATGAGTACTCCTTCGGTCCCACAAATAAACGGAGTACTTCTTAGACTTCTAGATTCATCTTTGATCATTCATCTTATTTAGGTCCTTTTTGCAAATCATAAAAAATCATTATGAAAATATCTCTAACATAAAAATAAGTAATAATAAAACAAATACAGCAACATTTATTTTTTTAAATAAGACGAACGGTCAATCAGGAATCATAGAAGTCAAAAAATTGCATTTATTTTTGGAACGGAGGGAGTATCACTTATCGGCTCCAAATTAACCTTCACGCATACGCCTTCCTGCTGTGCTAACATGCCCTCGTTCAACGGCTGTGCTAACGTGCCCTCGTTCAACGGCACTGTACAACAACAGTACTAAGAGCAACTCCAAAGAGACTAAATGTACTAGCTATTTTGCTCTAAAAATGGCATTTCAACGGCTTGTCTATTTTGTTTTCTATTTTTTTCCATGCTAGCACTCCCACCATTCTCGCGAGTCTTGCATGCTATCTTTTTGTAATTTAGCAAGATTGTTGTAAAACTCTACATTTTTAGAAATCTTTTTATTTTACATAATGGCTAAATCTCACAATTTAGCATATAATTTTACAATGTATCTTGGAGTTGCTCTCAGGGCAAGGCTGTCAAATGCATGCTCCTACGTGGTATCCATCACCACACAAGTTTCACAACATATAACTAAGTCAAATTTTTATAGACAACATTCAGAAGGACCAAACTTCAATTTTGTTGGTCCCGGCTCTCAAAAAAATCAGAATGACAATCATTTGGAGACAGGTGAGTACGTTCTAGTATGAGTAATTGTTGACACAAAAGTTGGTCACACATTGGCTAAGGCTTGATCGTAGCAGATAACCAACGCTCTTTTGTGGTGAAGAACAATGAGGTTTACGAGCAAATACCAAATAATAACTAATCATGCTTACATGATGAAGAATGGCTAGTTTAATTTCCCGCAAAACTAGCAAAGGAACCATCGAATCGTTCACCCTAGAGGGACCTACCAGGGCAAGGATGTCGTCGGATTGCTCTAGGTCGCCAGCAAACCTAGGGAAACATCCTTGGTTGTTGGAGCTAGCTATCACCGGCCTTCCTCTACGCCCAACAGCATTGCCGAATTGGCACCACAGATAGCTACAGCAGCGGTCCTGCACCATGCTTTCAGATCTTGGTGTTGCCTCTGTATGGCCTCCGCAGCGGCGTTCATGATACGGCTACCATGGACTCCCAACATAGGCAACGAATGCCCATGAAGGAAGAGCCAATGAAAACTGTGAATTCCCAACATAGACAACAGATGTCCATGACAGGAAGAGCCAATGAAAACTGCTCCGGATGCGAAATGAAATGCCACTAGAAAAAGGGATTTGCATGTGCCGTTTGGCTTGAGTAAATGACTAATCTGGTGACTTTGTGGATTCAATAAAGATCTGTCAGGAGTTGGAGGTGTTCATAGGGAAAGTTTGTGTACACGTGTTCATAAGGAATACTGCACTGTATGGTGTATTCTAAAAAAAAAGTTAATTACATGGACAGCTTTAAGACACAATTTTAGAAGAGTACTGGAGCAGTTATCATTACTTCATAAGTTTTCTTCAGTGATGAAACATTTGAAACATACTATGGCCCATGGATGGTTTCATTCTCGTCTTCAGTAGTCATGGATGGTTTCATTCTAGTCTTCAGTAGTAATTGTTCAGACTCCAGGAAGCCGTTAGGATTCTTGGTAACTCTAATCCATCATGCGAACATCAATGCCATCACTAACAAAACTCACTATTGTCTTAGATGGCCCCTCAAACATTCTGACCAACAACTTCAGAGATGCTTCCAATGCAGTTTTAGTATCTGAAGCGCTTTACGCACACTGAACAACTGACGTTGTACAGATTCACAAAGACCACCTGTTATGTACAGACCATTATTGTGGCATACATGTTATCCATCACAAAAAGTACCAAACACCTTTAGTCACAGGACATACAAATCCATGAGATATTGCTTCCCGATAAGCACTCTGTCACAAGTTAATTGCTCAACCCAGCTAGCTGCCTAATCCTATCAAGTTTTTATTGGACAGATTGATGATCGAATCGGCTATTACTCGAGCACTTGACTTCATGTAGCCTCCTGATAGCGCAGCATAGATGAGCATAATGCACAGGAATATAGTATTAGCAGATTCATATTCATATGACTAGAGGAACGGACTACAGACTTGAGTGAGAAGTATTTCACCTGATGTCAGCATGAGCAGAGGAATGTTTTGATCTTTTGCAAACCTAAATATCTTCTCATCTCTGGTAACCACGCCCTCAGGACTTACCTGGAACATGAGGAAAAACCCATCAACATGAGAAAAAGTTGTATGCACAGTGAAGAAGCAAAACTAAGTTTATGTGTGTTGCAGTGCTTTAGATATTTTTGCTTGTAAGAATGACAAAACGTTGGCGATCAGGCATAACTAGTGCAGTGTCCAGCTTATTTTAGTAAATAACATCATGAACATGATTTTTGTATCTTGCAGCATTACATTGGAGGCTGCTTAGGTTTTTTATGACAGAATTCAGGAGTAGTACCTTCAATCTGCCCAATGGATCACCATCCAGGATGTCTGTTCCAGCATTGTAAACAATCAACTGGGGCTGAAATCTACTACTGCAAACCTGCAATAGTATGTTCCAAGAGGAACTGTGAATAGCAAGTTGTTAAAACTAGCAAATAAACAGCACCAATGAATTGGCATTTACCCATTTCCTTATAAGGTACTTTAAGAGGATTTAATCATGCAGCCTATGCAGAAGGAACCAGATTCTGACCGTTTCAAACCTCATGCACATTTGAATTTATATATATACGAAGAGGATATTGAATCGTTGATAGATGCATTTGAAATAACAAGTTAAAATGATACATTGAATGTCACATTATACTGACTAGTAAACATTTTGGATACATATCATGCAAAATATGACATTTCAAAAATATTAACCTAGTACCCAGTGTAAACATTTCTTGTCACAGCCAATTTTGCAGGTATGTACATGTACCTCAAGAGCCTTGTCAAGTTGCTCCAAGTATTCATCTGTTTCTGTCCCGCTCTATAATGCACAATCAAATAAAAAGAATTTCAACTAAAAAAAATAAAGTACGGGCAGAGGAGAGAATGCATAACTAAAAGGTTGCAAGATGAAACTTACAACTAATTCAACTTTTTGATCAATGTATTGCTTAGCAGTGAAATCCTGAAACAGACCAATGTAAGTATACAAAGAAACAAGAATAAAAATATATTTGGTATTGCAGAAAATGGAATGACAAATACAAAAATTGTCCTTTATTTTGGTGTCTACATCATATTAACGTGGAGTTTGCGAAACTGATAGTATGAGACCGTAAGGATTCATTGCATTGCAGTATAACAGATGAATGGA
The DNA here is from genome assembly GCA_015847255.1 of Hyparrhenia diplandra. Classification (NCBI taxonomy): domain Eukaryota; kingdom Viridiplantae; phylum Streptophyta; class Magnoliopsida; order Poales; family Poaceae; genus Hyparrhenia; species Hyparrhenia diplandra. The sequence continues at coordinate 49,446 of JADLZK010008773.1, read as the reverse complement.
ACTGTTGTTTCTCTTGGAGTGTATTTTTTTTTTTCTCTTATTGAAATGACACACAGAGTAACACTCCTGCGTTGTTGTTCGAGATAACACTTCTATTTCAATTTTGATCTGTGAACAATTACATCATCTAAATGGATGCACAATAAAGCTTGTTAAAAAAATGATGACTGCATTTAGGGTTTAACAATAAGACGTGATCAAGAAGTGAGATAAGAAAGCTCCACATAAATAATCTCTTCATCAATCTGTATTTCATAATGACTATATAAGAGCAGAACATATAACAAAAGAAAAATAGCTTCATATACTATAGATATCTAAGGAGTGAGGGTGATGAAGATGTACACTCTTACAAAGGGATAAATTCCAGCATTGTACATGTCTAAAATGTAAACCCTTCCTGTTAGCAATAAACTGGTATCAAATTGACAAATATAAAGAACCAAAATCCAAAGAAAATTAAAAAAATACGTACCATCATTAGCAAAATCTTTTTTCGTGTCCATTTCCTTGGTGAGCATCCAGATCTATGATCAATACACTGCAAATGTTTGAAAGCCGGTCAGTTTGTTTTGTATAGCTAAGTTGCTGCATAGGATTGCCCAGCAATGTAAATATATATTGACCGATTTCCTGAGAGGATGCCTACAAGCCTTGCACTGTTCTTGGAAGGAGGATGGATTAACATCATACAAAATGTGTTTTGGATGCATTCATCGGTCACACGTATCAGTGCCGTAAGAAGAGGGTGCAGGATTCAGTTACACCGTGAAGATCATCAGCAGATTTGGTTTGAGACCAGATAAGTTTGTGTCAAGGGCCAGCACTCCCAAGGTAGGAGGTCCCTGACTTTGTAGCTCGTAGCAGGGTAGAGGAGGTGCCAGGGCGCTGCCTGGACACCGAGCAAGGGGATGAGATTGAGAGACAGTAGAGGTGAGGATGTTTGGGATAATTTCTTTCTTGATTCCTCCCACGTTGCTGCTTACATATATATAGGAGCTGGCTTATAAGACTGCTAGGCTCCCTACTCTCCTTTCACACTCCACCTCTCATGTTCACAAGACATAAATATTCTAAACTTTCAAACTTCAAACCCCCTCGGTCCCTCCTGGACCCTTGGTGCTCTGGCCAGCTGTGGCATTCGTCTCCTTGGAGTGTGAACGCCGGCTGTAATGCCGGCCCCACATCACAGTTTGGTTTGTTAGTCAAAGATACATGGATTAGTTAGTAAAGAGTCCCAGCTTGTTAGGTAAATTGGTTTAGGATTTGGTGCTATATAAACAGAAGAGATGTAATTCCAAAGAAAAACATGGAATAGACCTAAATAACTCAGAGCCTCCAGTTTATCCAGTGCTATCGATCCTCCCTAATCCAACTCCTTGCTTGCCTTTTCACTACATCTCTTGAGTTTATATAGCACCAAAGCCCAAATCAACTTGTATAACAAGCTAGAACTCTTACTTCACTAACAAATCCATCTATCTTGCCCACCAAACCAAACTTTCTAGACTAAAAACAAAAAAAAATACTGATGATTGTGTTCGATTAATTTGCTAATGGTCTTCATAGTACGACAAACCCTGCACGTTCTTCTTACAACCATGCGAACAATGAATGTGTCCACAATACTCACTCCAGTAACGAATGAGTGATATTTTTAGACATTGACATGGTTCCCAAACCAGAACTTTGACTAGTAATTTCTACTATACTACATTGACAAAACCATAGCACAACTGTATGGCTGTACTTCTGAGACAAACTACGCATACCATTTCTAGCTATTAATATCAATAGACATGGAGTACTTGATGATCGAAATTCAATAACTTGACTGCAAGTCTGCAAGTAACCCAAAATGTCACTGTTTGGTCACTGGAGGGAGCGTATGCAGAATGTGCAGTGAATCAAGCATATAAATAAGATACTAACACTGTCGAGTATATAACTAAGGGAAACATAGTTATTACAGCTAAAATTGTACCTATAAAGAATTTTTACCTCGAGATATTTAGACGGATGAAAGCAAACTGGATGCAGAGAGAGATATCAGCATATGCACAAAATCCACCCCCTTCATCTGCCGAACAGTGGTGAAATCCTCCACCAACATTAATGGCCCATCCTCTCTCAAGCGCAAGTTTGGCTGATAAAATGGACCCACCCACCTGTGAAAAGAAAGTTTATCATCCTTCAGTGATAATCAAATTATGTATACGAGTTCACAAACAATCCAAAAGCAAGCACATATTCACAATACATTACCTGCTTCCGGAAGGGGATAATAGCTTCTTATGCACAATCCAATTAGGGACAAGCGAGACAGGAGGGACCTAAGATATCAAGTGTCTATCAACCACGATACATAATTCACAACCAATGAGGCCAACCCCACTTCTTCTGAAAAATCACTACCTCTACAATGTTGGAAACTCTGAAGCTGCTCTTGAGACTGTTCAGATATGCCTCCGTGTGCACCTGGTTAAACAAGCCGTGCAAGGGATTCATCAGAACAAATACACTACGAAGTCTGAACCAAACAAAAAACAGCTTCTTAATAATTAACTAATTAATTACCACTAGCAAATCCTCCTTGCCGGCTTCCAATGGCTCCACCATCCTTTTTCTTGTCAAGGTACCCTTCCCTGGTAAGGTACCTACAGATGCGGCCCCATTTGGCGGAATCAAACGGGTGCCTGCACAAGGGATGCACGCACGCACGCATTGTCAAACAAATTTGAAAACGCCGACGCGTGTTTCTGCATAGGTGGGTGGGCAGGCGGGAAGGGAAGGCAGCTCACAGCTTCTCAAGCCCAAGGAAGGAGATGTCGTATGCCGGCGAGTACACCACCGGCGCCTGCAAGAAAGCATTGAGATTGAAACACGGGCACCTCGCGACGTATCTTGGAAGCTGAAGAGATGGGACGATGTCCGCGACCGACCTTGGAGGAGGGAACCTCGAGGTAGAGCCTGCTGGAGAGGATGCGTTTATTGCGTAGCGCCTCCCCGGCCAGGGTCGGAGCCGGTGAGGAGGAGGAGGAGGCCATCTGCCGCCGGAGACAGGGGAAGGGAGCCGTGCCGGGATGGGGCGAAGCCGAATGGTCGCGATGCCGATGAATCCCCATCGGCTGTGGCGGGTGGTGGGGAGGAGGAACAGGCAGCGGTTGCCGTGCCGGGACCGAGAGAATTCGCGGTGCTGACGTCACGTGCGGTGGAGTACCATTTTGCGCCACGGCGCTTCCATGTGCTGCCGCACGATTGCATGCACAACCATATTTTCTAGGGGTTTATATCAAATTTTATTTCATTATAATCTGTTTTTGCTAGTAACATGTTTTTCTAACAATGTTGGTCTCTCTTCCTTTGTGAACAGAGAAGGTGGCCTCAAATCAATCATTATCCATCTCTCTTCGTATCATGTTTAACTTGGTCGTGTCCAACATGATTCTAGGACTCAAATAATTGTAAGAACAATGCAAAGGGGGCAAGGAACCTACTCTTCTACCCAAAACCACCTAGGCATTTTGCTGAACGTTTATTGGGTTACCTTTAGATTCCCCTAAATAAATGTGTTATTCCGTATAGTAGGAGGATTCCCCGCAGCGTTCTTTGCGGGTATGAAGATAGAATATACTCCCTCCGGGATGGTATTAGAAGTCGTTTAGGACAAATGATACGGTCTTCAAAACATAACTTTAACCTCTTATTATTATAAAAATATTTATGGAGATGTGATATATGTATACTTTTATCAAAGTATTTTTTAAGACAAATCTACTCATATAATTTTTACATTTACAAACTCAACAACTTAAAAGTTATTGATGATTTATATTCCCGATGTTTGACCCAAACCTTGTCCAAAACGACTTCTAATATCATCCCGGAGGGAGTATAGAGATTCGAATTTTAATCTCAACGAATTTTAATAACAATTACATGTTGTACTATATTAGAACTTCTTTAGATAAATAATAATAATATAAAATTGATGCCATGACGACTGCTCATCAAATTATAGACAATCATTTTTTGTAATTAATAATGGATGACATGGATTTAGTAGAGAATGATGTGGACTTAGTGGGAACCTTACATGCATGCTTAGTGGATGACGCGGGAATTTTGTTGCACTGTACCTGAGAAGAATTTATGGAAGGAACGTTGTGAGTTGCCTTGGGATTTGAATTCTACTAATTCACCTTGTAAACAACCACCGGACAAACTTTTCTTGACTTTGCTAAGGAAATAGAAACTTTGAGAAATTAAAAGTATGTTTATGAAGTAAACATTACATCGATTCTGTCATTCCCTTTTTTATCAGCATAGGGAATACAGTCCACAACATGTGAACGATACTGTCCAAATTGCCAAGTTCTAGCATTGAAAAGTTAAGATAACAGTTTGAGAGCACCGAAATCCTGCAGGGGTGATATCACAGAGAAGACAACGTTCGAGTAGATGGCACTGGCCGATCAAAGAAGAGTACCAAGTCTAGTAGTCTACTCCAAGCCTCCAAGGCATCAGATACTTGGGGGAAGAGGCCGGGGCACCCTTGCTTGGCTCCTAAGCTCGTGGAACGGTCACAAATGCTAGCCTGGCGTTTCAGGGCTGGTCCTGCAGAACCAAGCGGACGCACAATTCTGGGAATAAAGTAGTACCAAGTTGGGCACAATGGTCAGTAAAGAATCAAGGCTTGGAGGGCGAAACTGAAACCAGATATCTTTGTACTGTTAAAAACGATTGAGTTTGTACAGGCAACAGGCTGGTATCAGATTAAACAAAGAAATATATCTACCGCACGCACCTGTCATATGAGCAATTGCAGTAGTTTTATTCAAACTAATCAAGATGCCACACTTTTATTCAGGTGCTACTACATTGAGTCCAAGTAGAGAGTAAAATCATGTACAGTTTCAGAGTTCAGACCTTGGCAGTACAGTTTGTATAGAAAGTGCAGATCCTGATATCTCTAGGCTCAGCAATATTTATACCTATGCCTGTCTCAGGTCGTCCCTGTTCTCAGCATCTCACTCCGCGGGTGAGGTCAGCCACTTGTAGCGGAGACACGCGGGCGAGTCCAGCGAGCCGCAGCGATGAGTCCAGGGCGAGGCATGTGGTGTGCGTCATCATGGTGCCGCGCCTACTTCTTGTTATCGTCGCACTGGGGAGGGGCAACACTTGTTGCTGCAACAGTTGCAATGGCGAGGAGAAGAAACAACAGTGCACGAGCAAGCTCTTCCTGCTGCGGCGGCGTGCGGGCGAGCTCGGCCTACTGGCAGCATTCGGGCTCGGCCGGTGGATGCAACGGCAAGGAGGAGAAACAACGGTGCGCGGATGAACTCGGACAGCTGCAGCGGCATGCAGGCGAGCCTATCCACGATCATCAGCGACGCTTGGGCAAGCCCGGCTAGCCGCAGCGGGGCGCGTAGGTGAGGCAGTAGCCGCGCATCATCATGGTGTTGCCCGTGCAGCTGCTTGTCGTTGCACTGGGGGAGGGCGCTGGATGCAACAGCGAGGAGGAAAAATGACGAGAATTGCTAGAGAGCATTCAGGTTTAAGAGCAACTCCAAGAGTTGTGGTAAAATGAATTGCTAAATCCTATGGTTTAGCCATTTTGTAAACTACAAAAGCAATTCAAATAACATGATATCTACAAGAGACTTTCTATTTCTCAATTGTTATATTAAAAAGATGCCACATCATCTAACTAACGCCTGATTCTCACCACACACCTGTTCCTAGCGGATCAGTTCCTCCATGAATAGGACGCATGCAGACTCATCTCGGTGGATAGCATGCAGCGTCGGCTGGCTATCTATGCCAAGCAAAAATCCCGGGATAGCACACATGCTATTTTACATAACTCAATAGCACACCTGTTGGACCTCATTGTTTGCACAAAACTTCTAAATATAGCCTAGCAAACAAATATAGCATGTCTCTTGGAGATGCTCTAAAGGGGCAACTCGTCGGAAATCTGCTGTCACCTTGGTGGAGAGACCAGTTTCACATCAAAGCGCCCTTGCCTCTTCGTGTCTTGGTGGTAACGGATCAAGAAGGCAAAGGAGCTCCAACTCTGTGGGGGCGGGGAAACGGGACGTACGCGAAACGTAGACGCTGGATGACAGGCGGGGATTGAATGCGAAGGGTAGGAAGGAGTTTCTGGTGACGTGGCTTAACCACAGGCCAGAGAACTTCTAAGTGGGGGTTTCCCATATAGAAGTTTTAGATGTCTTGTTACTTGAGGGTGTGTTTAGATCACCAAAGTTAGTGCAAAATTTTGGATGGATGGGACATGTATGTCACATCGTACACTGTAGCACGTTTCGTTTGTTAGTTGGTAAATATTATCCTACTATGGCGTAACTAGACTCAAAAGAATCGTCTCGCAGTGTACATCTAAACTGTGCAATTAGTTTATTTTTTTACCTACATTTAGTACTCCATACATGTGCCGGCGTTTTGATGTGACGGGGAATCTTCTTTTTGCATAGTGAAATTTTGGGAGAAATTTGGGCTCTAAACAGGGCCTGAGGATGAAATTGGAGTCACTGAAACTACCACCAGAATAGGTGACTCTTGAACAATTTGAATGGTGTAATTCAAATGTAATGTGTCTGAACAGTTAGTCAGCAACAATCGTAAGCATGGTATTGAAATGTACTTGAACTGAGGAATTTGCATGGTTCTGTACATGCGTGCATTGAAATGCAGCGTGCACAGGCACGCCATCACGAATCCGCAAGCAGGCAATCCAGCATTCAATTCAGCAATCGGCAATCAGGCAAGCCAGGGTTAGTTCAGTCCGTTTAGACCATTTTAGCATTTTGCATTTTTCATGGAAATAAACATATCCCAATTGTCAAAAAAAAAAACATATCCCTAAAAAATTTGGCATTCTATATTTTTCCACTCCTAAGGTGTTACTATTTTGCATTTTGGGCTTAATAGGGAACTAATGAGCCCTTTATATATTATAGAGATTCCGTGCTCTTGCCCCTACTTTGAGGTGCAAATTATAATTTTGCCCTCATTTTTCTAACTTTGAGATTTTATCCCTGTTTTGACCCTGGTCAACGCATTTTGCACTTGTTTTGACCGTTTACTAGGGCAAAATCGCGTTGACTTGCTGGTAGTGAAGGGTAAAATCACGAAGTTAGAGCACCTCCAAAAGATTAGTAAAAAAAAACTAGCTAAATTTAATGTTTTAACTACTCTCTAAAATAGAGTTAATAACAAAATACTAGAGTACTTGTAAAAAGATTGTTAGTGAGGTAGGCTCTTAGAAGCCAGGGAACGGGAACATGCCCACGTTCCCCATCCCGAACGACGTCCCGGTTAGTGGTACGGAATAATGTGGAACGTCGTTTCCAATCACGATGGAACGCGTCCCGGGATCACTACCAATCCGAGAAACATAGAGTCCCAAACATAGGCGAACGTTGAGTCGTTGAAGCGTCTCGTAATGTCATCAAGTGTCTTAAACACTAAGCTGAGATCTATCCATCCGCCGACAAGAGAGAACAAGACAATAGGCTTAAGCGGAGCCATCAGAGCATCTCAGGTACTCCATTTTAGGAATGTTCCGAGAACACGTTCCTTATTTTGGGAACACGTTCCATCTAGATTAGGTACGCGTTCCATTTGAATTTGATACAAGCTAAAGCTGTATACCCTCTTCGTTCCATAGCTTTTGAAAATGTCGTACCACGTACCACGTTCCCGTACCACGTTCCTCACGTTTCGGGAACATGGCTTCTAAGGGTAGGCTCTGCAAAAATAGAGAGCGGAGGTGGAAGGTTGGAGAGCTCGCCAATTTAGAAAGTCATGAGTCTGTACGAGGCAGTATTTTCTTAATAATAACTAAATTTAGCTTTACAAAACCATTTCACTACTCTCTTGGAGATCCTCATAAAAAATGAAGGCAAAATCACAAATGCACTCTAGAGTAGAGGCAAAATTATTATAGTAGTCAAAATATTTTTTTTTTCTTAAACAAAAACGTTGACGGTTTGAATCTTGATTGACTTGTATTCTGCGGAACCTGCCGACGTGTTATCATTTGCCCACCGACCACCGCCGTCGGCGAAGCCGACGAGATTTCACTCCCCCGACGGGATCGGGGCGCCGCTGCCGCCTCTTCGCCCCCATATGGCGGTCCCGAGGTCTCGAATCCGCGCCCTACGGCGAGGCCCGCTGCTCCTCATCCTCCTCGTCCCGCTCATCTACTCCGGTACGGACCTCTCTCCTTTCTCTCGCCCAATTCCCTCACAATGAGGACGCCGCTCCTGACGATCCAATTCACGCCAGTGTCCAGGCTGCACCCCTGGGCGCCGGAGAAGGGCGTATGCCTGCCACCCCCAACCGCGCTGAAGCGGCCTGACCGCCTCGTGCTCGGTCCCGCCGCAGGACAGGGCCGCCCCGACCGCCTACAGTGCCAAGGTTAATCCTCTCGCTTCGGCAAGCTTCATTCATGCTGAATTTAGTTGGTCTTTTGGAGGCTAATTAGATCTTAGTTCGAGACATCTAGGGCTGTCTAGACACGGAGGATTGCTTTGAAATTTGAGCAACCGTTACCAATGTCATTGTGGCAGTAGAATGTTTTGTGTTGAGGGTACAAATTTAACATTCGATAGTCCATGTCCAACTAATAAAGTGTCCAAAGTTAGCTCGATTATTCATCATGCACTGGAATCTCTTTACTATGCCATCACACTGTAACATTTATCTTTTTTTGTTTTTTTTTTGTTTTTTTGTTTTTTTGTTTTTTTGTTTTTTTTTTTGATAGGGATACGATTATATGCTCATCCTGCATTTTTGCTCTGCCACTGTAATGTTGGATTTTGCTGAGCTGGATTTACAGCCTAACAAAACGGAAGCCTTTGTTTTTCTGTGACAAGCATGGGGCAAAATCAGGATAAGAATGTTGCTTTTTGCAATATTAGTTCATCGGGAGCAGTAGAAGAATTTCTCTAATGCATTGCTTTGAACAGCATGTTTCATACATCTAGAAGCTTGATGTAATGATGTTCCACTTATAGATCTTAAAAAGTTGTTAGTTTTCTTATAGTTGTCGATGATGTTCTGTAATCTTAACTTATTAACGGTAGATTGCATTCTGTCTTTCACAAATCAGTACCTCCTTGCTGTTGGCACAACATAACCTGGTGATTGAGATCATATGACTGATGATGTCTCTGTCGCTTTGCTCAGGACTTAGAGCTCTCAACAAGATTGGCCTATCAAGTGAAGAGAACTATTCTGGAGAACACATTTCTTTTGTTACTGTATTCACAACCTACAATTCTGTCTCAGCTGGAGATGGCAATGTTCCATCTGATTCTGTAACTGTTGGAAACCATTCTTATAGCAAAATAGAAAGATCCATGGCCATTCTGAACACTTTCATCAGTTTCATAAAGGTACCTCTTCCTTTTCTAAAAGTTTGTGTGAATTTTGTTTACTGGTGGCAAGTTTAACACTAACATTTTGATGGCTCATTTTCTCTCTTGTGAATGATAGATTGCAGGACACCCCATATATTTGAATTACAGTTGAATTTCTAGTTCCATCCCTATGTTTATGAATCATGATAGCATATCCAGCATTTCCACTAAGATGTTCCAAGTCTTGCATTATTGCATGTTGTGAATAATTGCTATCAAACAATCCTGTTTATTAGTGTTGCTAAAGATTTGGTACTTTTCCCTATTGTTGAGATTGTTATCCTTTTTGTCTGGTAGGAAAACATGAAAGTAATGTAATGAAGGTGAATACTAATGTCACTATAATTACCCTGTCTAGAAATGAGAGTTCATGGTCTTGTTACCTATGCCCCATAGCAAACATCCCTTTTGCATCTTGTTTGAAGATTAAAATATACAGTGTGCTGCATTATTTCCAACAACAATTGCGATGTGATGTGATTTGTTTAACACCTGATCCTATCTGTAGAACTCTGCAGGTATCAATGCCAAGAAACAACGTGATCATATTGACTGATCCTGGTTCAAAAATTTCAGTAAATCAAGGGAGTGCTACACTATTTCCCATTGAAGGAAACTATTCTCGAGGAAATTTGATGCTTCAAAGAATAAAGACATACATTGTAAGTCTATCGGCTTCATTTATATCGTTAAATTTTCTGCATATGCTTTCTCAAAATTACTTATCATGTGATCCATGTATTACTGCTACCATCATCTTTATGAATTATTTTGAACTGTAAGAATTATATTTTTGTATCTTATCCTCATATTCAGGCATTTCTGGAGCAAAAACTTGTGGAAGTTGATAGGATGGAGGGGTTGAATCATTTTGTTTTAACTGATTCCGATATAGCAGTGGTTGATGATCTTGGACATATATTCCAAAAATATCCCCATTATCATCTGGCTCTTACTTTTCGTAATAACAAAGGGCAACCTTTGAACTCTGGGTTTGTTGCGGTGAGGGGAACCAAGGATGGCATCACTAAGTAAGTTGACAGCTGTTGAATAGATTGTATTGTAGAAAGCCGACAAACTTCGAATTAAACTCTCTTTTTTCAGAGCTGTGGAATTCTTGAAACATGTCCTTGAAGCTTACAGCTCAAGATATATCAAGGCTTCCCGTATGCTTGGTGACCAATTAGCTCTTGCATGGGTTGTCAAGTCTCATCTACCATCGGTTTTTGGAAAATTTTCTAAGCATGAAGCATTTACTGGTGAAGTTGATGGAGCATCTGTTCTTTTCTTGCCTTGTGCTATTTATAACTGGACCCCACCTGAGGGTGCTGGACAGTTTCATGGTATACCCTTGGATGTTAAGGTATAATACTTTTCTTACTTGTAAGAAACTTAATTGGTCAATTTTTTCCTCTTTTTTTTTTGTGGAAATAAATTTTGACCTATCATTAATAGAAAATTGTATTCTGTAAGCTCCTTACACATGAATACATGATGCTAATGTAGATGTGAAAACTAGAAAGATTGGTTCACTGTTACTTTTTTTTTGCATATATAGCATTTATAATTCAAATAAATTTCTAGGTACTGTGATAATACTGTACATTGTGGATTCCAGGGTTATACTAATCCAATAAATGTGCATGTTGTGTAAAATCTAACATTACTGTATATGCTTTCTATTTACTGTGGCATCCAGAATAAGTCTTGTATCGTTTTCAGATTGTCCATTTCAAAGGTTCAAGAAAGCGTTTGATGCTTGAGGCATGGAATTTCTATAACTCAACCTCTAAGCTGTCTGATATGCTATGCTTAATCTTGAGAAGTGGCCGGACGAAATATGACTTCTGAACTTTTGGTCAAAACTGACATGGTATGCTCTATCACTCTCATCATTTGCTATCTTTACCAAAGTAAACTGACTATTAGACTTCGCCCTTTGGTATGAAGTGGTTTGTTAACAAGTTTATCTTTTCTTTACAGTTGATCCTACTTAAAGCTGTTGTGTGTTCCTCAACTACTACAAAAATTGCTGACCATGAGGCTGTTACCGCAAGAGTTCAAGAATTCGGATCAGCATATAATGGACAAGCATCGTTCATTATGAAACAAGAATATGTTAAGCTACTTGCAGGGATGTAAGATCTGTGTAAAACTGATAGCTCATTAGAAGTTAGAACCCATACGAGGAGAACCATACACAGGGTGACCACGTAGGAATTGACCTTTTGTTCTATATATGTTGTCACCCATCACACTATCTATGGTAAAGGCAATTTCGCCATCGGATGTTATTCGTATTGAGTAGAAACCGGCAAAGTTTGTGCTGTCTAAAGATGCTTTATGCCGTCGCTCATCGCACTTCCGGCCAGGGTTGCTTGTATCACTTGGGGAATACAGCCTGACCCAGGCAGCTCCTACTTTAGGCCGTCGGACGCCTGGTTAGATTGACCTGCCTGGGCAGCAGACCCCAGGCAAGGCTTCCATCCAAACAGCCTCGCCACTAGAGATGTCCCAGCTTATCCTTCACCTGGTCCTATGTTGTGAATTCACCTTCCTTGGAGGCTAAAACAATAGAGAATAAAACCATTTCAATCTGCTAAACCGAATAGTTTGCACAAATAGCGATAAAACCACTCAGACCAAAACTCTGCTGAATGAGTCCTAGAAAACTCTGCTGAAGGCATGGTAGTAGCCCTCGAAGGCTTTCCTAGATCAAAACTCTTTATGGCATGATGCTAGTCCTAAAGGCTTTCCTAAGTGGCTCTTCCGTCTCTCAAGTTCTTGCATTAAAAAAGCATAATCACAAGATCTCAGACATAAACAAGAAAAACAAGACCAGATTGTTATGGAGAAACATTAAATGTGGAAGACTTAAGGCACCACAAGATAGACAAAAATTTCTCAAACCAGCACAAACTTTAAGCAGTTCATAGCAAGGTATACCAGATCAACTAGACACAAGTAAAAGGGCAAACTCCTCCATTAACATCCAATTCAAGGGCTAAACAGTTCTGGCTCCAGGCAAGCACACTCACTTGAAGCATTTCGCATCAAGCAAGGCCTCACCCTCAAAGGGCTCCTGGTCCTCAATCATAGCATTGACACGCTCCTTCTGGGCCTCATCAGAGATGTCCACCTTGGTCCACTCGTAGAGCTCCATGTCGTAGACCTCATCCATTATAAACTTGGGAACCTCCTGGCCACGGAAGAGCCAAAGGCCCTTCAACTTGAAGGGTGCCTCAGATCCTATCACGAGCATCTTCCCAAAGGCGTACTTGCGGGCCAGGTCCATCCGCTGCAGGAATCCACCAACCTTGTTCAGGGTCACAAAGGAGACGGTGTTCTCATCATTGTACTTGTAGTCACAGAACCACAGAGAGTAGCCCTCTGGATCGTACATGTCCCAGAAACCTGAAATGGGCAGAGTTATGGTCAAGACTCCACAAATATGGAAAAAGAAAGGAAATCCAAATCATTCATCTAATTAATTTACTTGCAGTCCCCCTCCATTTTTCTTTCTATGGCGTATTTTGTTTCAATAGCAGAGGCATTGACAAGCAATAACCCAAGTAATCCTTTTTTATACAAAATTATAACCATAACTACATATATTTTCAATATGAATATAATCACATAATTTTGTCACAGACTATGTATTCATAAACTGTTCGTCAAATGCTTCTCATAGCACAATGGAGAGTAGTATACTGCTGTGGCAAATGGATGTAGTAACAGCTTATTAAAGCAGACATGATATGTAACTACCATTACCACTTTGTTAGTTCAGGTTTACATAAACTCTTTGCATCTGTGATTGACTCAGCTATAGGGTGCATAATCCTTCAGATATACAAAAATAATAAAAATAATATTATTATTCCTATAAGGCCAAAACCAAATTCTAGTCAGGAAGGTGACTACCAAATTTGTCTTCCTGTAAGATTAATATAGATTGTAGAGGACAAACTTCTAACACCAACCACTCACAGTTAAAATTTGTTAAGGAAGCAGCAAACATATTGCCCATATTATTGAAATCATGGAGATGATACCTTTGATGGCAACCTCCCGGAAGTTGGTCTTTGTGTTTGAATACAGCCTCTTCCAGTCATCAAGGACCATCTTACTTGGTGGCAGCAAGTCAAGAGGATTCTTTGGCTTTGGCTTTGGTGCTTCCTCTTCTGGTGGTGCCTCAACCACCTTTGGCTTGGGGGCCTCCTTTGGGGCTTCTTTCTTGACATCCTTTGCCTTCGGCTCCTTAGGAGGAGCGGCCTTTCTCTGAACAGGAGGTACAGACTCTGCCTGTTTGAACTCACCAATGACCTTCTTGAAGTTAGGCTGGTTAACCATGGTCCAGAAATACCTCTCAACATGAGGGAAATCAGAAGTGAAGCTCTTGGTCAAGATATTTTTAATTCCATGGTACAGGTTGCATGTCAATACAATGTCAGCTAGAGTAACAGAATGCCCGACAAGGTATGTGTTTGAGGCAAGGTGTGTGTTCAGAGAACCAAGCGCTCTCTTCAATGAAGCAATAGCTGTTTCCTCAGTCTGCACACACACACAACAGAGGGTTAACACCATAGCTAGTAAATGTTCAACAATAAATGAACCTTTCCCAGCCCACAACTTACTGTTTGAGCATAAGGGATGTAGCCAAGCCTTGGAGACAAGTACCATGCAACACCAGGATCAACTTCTGTTGCAGCAAAGTCCACCCATTGCTCAACGTGGGCCTGCAAGAACAATTGATGAGGTTCACAAGCAGTAAAACTCAATTAACTATGTGAGCACAATCACTTACTTGTTCAATGCGGGAAGACCCAAAAAGAGGGCTGTCATCCTTCAAACGAGCAACTGAAACAAAAACATTGACATGGTCATCAGCGGCAAAAAGTTAAGAAAAAATAAATTGAAAAGCTGTTGGGTTCTATATATACCATAGCGTGCAATAGCATTACTCTCAAAAACAGCGCCATCAGGAGTCTCCAAAACAGGGACCTGAAGAGTAATTGTTAGCTCATGAACCACTATACATAGGTATTCAAAGATATCATTGGTGCATTATGTACCTTCCCCAGGGGGTTCAATTTAAGAAACTCAGGGGTCTTGTTGGAGACACCCATCACAAAATCCTTGGTCAACTCAACCTTGACCCCACTGTATTCTGCAGCAATAAGTGCCTTGAAGGCATTCTTGTTTCCAGCCCCAGAATGCAATACCTATGCAATAAAAAAAAATAGACATTGTATTACAAATTGAAATACCTCTCTGTTTGTGTATGGAATTTAATAGTACACATGCAAGCAAACAATGAAAACAACATTTTCTAAATGATATAAAAGAACATAAACATAATAAGCAAATCACATGTATTTCCCTATTAGTAGGGGAAAGAATACACAAGCAAAAGCAGCAACGTTCCAGACCGAGCATTCACAATATGAAGTAGCTGATGAAATGTCTGTTTCTCATCAAGGCCACAGGAACGTTTTCATACAGATTCCAATAAAGGTACTTTAATAATTTCTTCTTAATATAATGAAGCGCAGCACTTCAGCGTTTTTTGAGAAAAAGATGCTTTAATAAAAGCAAAACAGTATCACTAGTGTAGCGAAGACATTACTACAATTGAATTTTCTAAAATAATAGCTTACAAAGACAAACCATAACATAGTCATGTTTGATCTCCCAACTTCAATTCTTCATCTTCCTTTCAGACACCAAAAGAGCATTGCTCCATGTACAAACATTTTCTTCAACTTACAATAAGCATCAATAAGCATAGCTAAGGATCTGAAGCTTAGAAACATAAAGGCACTTGAGATGACTGTTAAAATCACTTGAGATGACAGCACCTAAATGAATCCAATGGGGCCAATACACAAGGTAAATGATTGCCATTGTTCATTCATAGAGCAATTCCCTTATAAAAACTACATGGTCACCAGGGTACCGAAGGTCAAAGGTCTTTTCGAGTGCCATTCTACTAGTAAAGCCGGGAACTCTAAATGACAGCTCGTGCACTGTTGTCAGACTAATAAGTGCACTGTTATCAGGCTACGGAGTTCAATCAAACTATGTACCCACGGGTGTGAATAAGGGATAACAACAGGAGATTTATTTCCAAAGGACCTAATTCTGGTGATGTTGAAACTGGAATGAACCAGCAGTCCAAAGTTACCCTACATATAGCCCTGCCCAAAGCAAAGCTGAGGATCTAAACAACTTAACACGCTCCGATCACATCTGCAAGTTCCGAAACCTATGAGGCCATAACTCGCTAAAATCGCAACCAACAGAAACAACGGCTCAGCATCGCTCATCACCAATCAGATCAAGTCAAACTACATGGAAGGAATCACAAAACCCTATAGACCAAACTGCGGGGCGCATACCAAAACTTCCTCACAGACAGTCAGACAAGCGATGGGCTACACAGCACTTCTGAAAGAGCGATGCAGAAAAAAAAAACGAGAAAGGAGAAGGAACTCACGAGCGCCATGCCGACGGTTGCCGCTGGCTCACGACCGCTCGGGACCTCAGATCTGCAGGAGAGATCGAACGAGCAGGCCGCGGGAGGAAGAGAGGGTTTACGGAGGGAGAGGGCGGCGGACTTATGTGGTGGGCTGATGGCGGCGCAGCGGAGGAGGGAAGGCGGAATCTAGGGTTGCATCGGCGGGGTGCTCTCGGATGGAAAGGATTGGACGGTCTGGATTGATCGCAAGATGAGCGGGATGCGTGGTCGCGTGGATGGAACCCTTTTTTAATCACGCCCTTGTACTATTTTTGTAATTCAAATTGGTATTTATACCTTTTAAAAAATTTGATATATACCTGTGTTTCAGTAGTTTCCATTCTATGGAGCGGGCTAATCTGAAAAACGACACAAAATACCCTTCCAAAAAAAAAACTTTACGTACGTGACGGCTAAGAAAGCTCCTTTTTAATTCTCCTAAGAAAAATATGAATAGCGTGAAAAGAATCTTCACCTACGTGACGGCTAAGAAAGCTCCTTTTTAATTCTCCTATAAGAAAAATATATATGAGTAGCGTGAAAAGAATGGGATCCAAATATTGTAGAATTTCCAAAATCAAACTATTGGATACTATTTTCACTATAATGCAAAACCCATAATCACGGGAAGAATGAGATCCATATACTTCTCATTCATTTTGTTCTTAAAGTATTAGATTCTATATTTGCTATCTACTACCTCCATTTCAAATTATAGTTTGTTTTTTACGCCAAATTTAATCATTCATTTTATTCAAAAATTTTGTGCAAAAGTAGTCAAATTTAAGTCATTCTTAAAGAAGTTTTGTTAATGAAGCAAGCCACAACAAAAAAATAAGTGATATTTTGCACAACTTTTTGAATAATATGAGTGATCAAATTTAGGGTTTAGAAAGTCAAATAAACTATAATTTAGAAAGGGTTAGTAGAATCTAGATTTTACATTTACTATTAGGAATTGTGATTCTCATTGACAATAAGATTCAAACAAGCTCTAAAATTCGGATAGAAAAAAAAAAAGATTTGACCTGGTACAATTTAAAATTTATTAACTAAATTTGTGCACAAATTTAGAGGATGTTTAGGACTACTTCGCTCTGGTCTGATCTACATTGTTTAGCCAATAGATTCAACTCTATGCGTTCACTTCTTGCTCAAGCGAAAAAAAAATGTTCTTTTGGGACCTAACCCAGTGTGATCTGTGAAAAGAAAAAGAAAAGAAGAGAAAAAAAGGCAACGAGAAGGCATCAAGCGTGAAGCCTTATGCGGATATTCCCGTATAGCCTGACAGCTGTAGCTATAGTTTTCCATTTTCGCGACCCGACGGCCCGGCACGAAGCCCGATTTTTGGCCCGGCCCAGGTTTAGGCGCCCGGCCCGAGGGGTCGGGCGGACTTGGGCCGACCCCTAGGCACGGCGGTGGGCCCGGCCCGGTGAAAGAGCAGCGGGCCTCTATGGGCCTCTTTTCTGGGAATGAAAAAAAAGCAGACCCAAAAAGCTCACCTCCTCACTCACGCGTACTATATAACAAGCTGCTGCATCCTTGTTGCCTTGACCAATGAGAGAGGAGGCCCGTGGGGGCCACATGCATGCATGCATTTGACTTTATGTGAGAGAGAGCCACCGTGGTGGATGGCCTTTTTTGCAGGCTGCAGCGTTGCTGCCCCCATGTGCGGCTGCTAAATAGAGAGTGGAGGCGGGAGGCCGGCTTTGATGCTGCTACTACTCTGCCCTTGTCGTCCATTCATTGGTGGAAACTCCTTTCTGCATGCACAAGAGCCCGTCGTTCCGATTTTTTTTTCTTTTTACAGGCCTCAGGCCGCCCGCCCGTAGTTTTGACCGGGTTTCCAGTTGGCGACCCGACCCGCACGCTTTTGAGGCCCGTGTGATCGGTGAAAAAAAAGAAAAGAAGGGCAAAAAAGCCCGGAGAGGCACGGCCCGTGAAGCCCGCGGGGCGGATATTCCCGTATAGCCTGGAAAACTATAGCTGTAGCCCAACGTATCTCCTCGACGATTCGAAAGAACATGGTCCAGTGCGTCTCTGAGGTAGTGAGTTCGTGGAATTTGTGTGTAATTTGACCTTTTTAAAACAAAAATCAAATTTACCCCTGCTTTTGAAAATAATTGTATCGGGTATCCTTTTAGTCGCGCCCGGCTTCCGGCGCGATATTTGCACTTTTTTGCCACATGCGTTGGCGCGGCGGCGCCTCCACGCTGGCTCAACGGTTGACCCAGTGCCGGGCGTGGAGGCACGTGGGGCGGCAGACGTCGCAACGGGCCTGTCGCGCCCTACGTTGTTGGCGCGACGCGTCAAGTCGGCGCTATTTTTAGTTGCTACATGTTTTAGTGAATAAAGATTTTTGCAAGTAGGGCTATTTTTAATTCTTTGCATGTTTTATCAAGCATGGATGAAAATTTTTGCACGTATGGACATTTTTGCAAAGTGTGACTATTTTTAGTTGTTACATATTTTAGCAAGCATGGATGTAAATTTTTATAGTACGGCTATTTTTAGTTGCTTCATGTTTTATTTTTAGTTCCTCTTTTGGAAAACAGGAAAGGTCAGATTCCCCATTTTCCAAATAAAGTTACTCATTTCGAAGCGTTCTAGCTGTGATTGCTATGTTGCCAACTTGCTGCGAATCTAGAAGTTAGGTCCTTTGTCTTTTTTTTTTTTAGAAAAATGACTAATGTATTTTCATAATATTTTCGTTCTATCCGAAATCGTAGCTGTGGTGGGGTTTGTCTATATAGGTGTAGTAGATGTTACTAGAAAAATGTGTTCGCCTCACAGCCACGTTTCTCTAGTGACATTTTTAATGAAAAGGACGGAGTATGAAGCGAAGTCACAATACCTCCACTCTTCAACTAACGGCTTATTGTCACCAAAATAAAAATAAAAAAAAACCTAACGGCTGTACGTCATCCAGGTCCACGCAAAAATGACCGGCAGCAGCTCACTCTCAAGTATATAAAAACTAACAGCCACAAAAATAATATTTATAAAAACAATACAAATAACTTTCTACAATTTGAGGCAGGCACCACCAACCCCGCAGCATGACTCAGCTATAATACTGCGTCCCCAATGGCAGATCTCGTCACGGTTCACAAGACCAGACCACCTTAAGGTTTCTCGTGTGAGTGCGTAGCGCAGGTGGAGCAATGGGCTCCACGGCGGCGCCGCCGTGCCACCTCGTGGCCGTGCCGTACCCGGGCCGCGGCCACGTCAACGCGATGCTGAACCTGTGCCGCCTCCTGGCAGCTCGAGACGGCACAATCACCACCACTGTCGTCGTCACCGAGGAGTGGCTCAACCTCCTCGGCGCCCCGGCGGCGGCGCCGCCGGACCTGGGCCCGCGCGTCCGCTTCGAGGCCATCTCGACAGGCTCCCGCCGCCGGCGCCCGCGGCCATCGTGGCCGACGTGTACGTGCCGTGGACCATGGGCGTCGGCGCGCGGAGGGGCGTGCCAGTGTGCAGCGTGTGTCCGATTAGTGCCACCATGTTCGCGGTGCGGCACTACTTCCACCTGCTGCCACCGGCGTCTCCGGGTACTACTAGCAGTTGTGCAACTCTTCCTTCGTATGCTAACATTCTTCTTTTTTTTGTGCAAATTAATTAATCTCGTGGTCTTATATGTGCTGATGTTACTGATTCTTGTCTGATTGAAAACTACATTCCTGGCACGAAATCAATCAGGTTCGCGGATCTTGCACCCACACAAACCAACGCGATAGTCATGGACAAAAATCCTTGAAGCCCACTCCTCTTTAAAGAGAGCACAATGTGTCATCTTCACCACCTTCCAAGAGCTCGAGAGCGACGCCTTGGACGCGCTGAGGCAAAAGCCTTCCATGCCCAGTGTACGCGGTTGGCCCCTGCATCCCCTTCATGGCACTGCAAGCGCAGGCCAGCCCAGACGGTGACGGCTACATGGCGTGGCTGGACGCGCAGCCGGCGTGCTCGGTGCTCTACATCTCGCTCGGCAGCTTCCTCTCGGTGTCCGCCGCGCAGCTGGACGAGATCGCCGCTGGCCTGGCCGAGAGCAAGGCCAGGTTCCTGTGGGTACTCCGCGACGCCGACGCGTGCTCCCGCGCGCGAGGCCTGATCCGCGATCCCGACGCCGGCCGCATCGTGCCGTGGACGGACCATCAGCTGAGGGTGCTGTGCCACCCTTCGGTCGGGGGGTTCCTCACCCACTGCGGCATGAACTCGACGCTCGAGGCGGTGTATGCCGGCGTGCCCATGCTCACCCTGCCCATCGCGTCAGACCAACCGGGCAACAGCCGGCTCGTCACCGAGGTGTGGAAGACTGGGGTCAGCCTCAGGGACATGGCCCGCGCCGACGGCGTCATCGGGAGAGAGGAGATCGCCGCGGCCGTGGAGAGGCTGATGCGCCCTGACACGCCCGGGGTCCAGGACATGCGGAAGCGAGCGGCGCTGTTCAAGGACGCGGCTCGGGCTGCGTCTAAAGAAGGTGGATCCTCGTGGAAAGATGTCACATCTTTCATCAACTCCATTTCACATTGAGATCTCGCGAATGTCAAGCGGAATCACAATTCAGCAATATAGATCGAAAGCTGCACGTGCTGACTGCTGTATATTGTGATCGATTCTCATAGGGGAGTCTGTGTGACCGATCAATGTTATGTTAGCAGAATCATCACTCCCCGGCTTCCTGCAAGCGTGTTTTCAGGCATGAGTTAGCTCTAGTTATAAAATGGTTTATATATTCTGATAAAAGGCAAAAATTTGATGCGTTTTTGGCACAAAGACCATTAACAAATTAATCACAAGAGGACAGATAAGATGAGCATGCAGTGCCCTTTGATCTTACTGGGTCTGGGCTTCAATGGATAAAACTCTGCTTGATACATCGCCTGAATAGGTAGCTATAGGAAAAGTGGGAGAACTAGCCCAAACCCCGCGCGACTGCGCGGCCTAGCTAGCTGTATCATATAAATTTATTCATAAAAACAGCATAATACATTTCAATTGAGTATTGTTAAATACTGGCACCTTTGACATTTATAATCACTTTGTACAATCTTGTTAATTTCCCATTTAAAATACAACGTGGTTAAACGACCACAAAGAATACAATTTGGTCGTTCAAAACTAAAAAGACTTCTTTAATTTTTGCTCTTGCTTAGCCAATCTTCAATATGTTTGGAGTTTAAAAAGGCATCTGTGAAGCTGAAGGCATTGTGGGACGAATGTACAAGGCATAAGATAAATGTCAGCTATGAAACATTAAGTAAAAATTTAAACGGTAATAGGGGTGACAAAACATCAACACATATAAATATGAAGTCAGCACCCAGGTTTACCTGACCTTTGTAACAAACTACACGTAAGTTGGGGACCCATTTTGACCTCCGACAAAAACATATATAAAATGTATAAAAAATCACATATTGTGATGTAGATAAAAATGAATCGAGATCACAGAGCATGAACTGAACACATTATTTACCATTGAAACATTACAAGATAAACTTCCTCACCTTTAAAAAGATTGAAGAAGAAGGCGACGTACGGTAGTCTTTGGAAGAACTTGCTGCTCCCCAAACCAAGAACACGAATGAACTCTAACGGACAAACAAGGACCACTGCCAACATATATGTAGTGGGATATTTAGTCCCGGCCGTGCATACAACCGGATTAAAGAACTCACCTTTTAGTCCCTTGTGGCCAAATCCGACTAAATATCCCCTCGCTACAAAAGCCTACAATTTTGTTCATTGGGCAGGGGGGATTTAATGCCGGTTTTAACAAACAACCGACTAAAGTCCCCCTCGTGCAAAAACCTTTTCCACCGCTATACTCGTTGGGCGAGGATTCTCCCGGTTGGTACCTCCGTGCACGTGTACTAACCGAGACCGTCCCTTTCCTTAGTCTTTTCCTTAGTCTTGGGCCAAAAAATGATCGGGACTAAAACCTGAACAGAAAATCGTTTCTCTGCTAGTGTTTACAACTAATGTCACTCCTATTTGCTTGGATTCCTCCGGAGGTGATTATTAAAGTGAGGGTACGTGCATATATATGTAAAAAGGAAATAAGTAATACGTACACATACACATATAATAATCGTCGCATGACTACAAATACTACATGTTTTACTTTATCAAGTTTGACCAATTAAAGATACAAAATTATAAATATTTATAATATTAAATAAATATCATTATATTAATTATAAAATGTATTTTTATAATAAATTAATTTAGAGCCATTACTGTGAACTAAAAATTTGATCAAATATGAAGTACTTTAACTGGCACGTATATCATAGTTATGTTCTTTTGGAGACCAAGGTAGTAATGTACTGTGACCAGAAAAGAAAAGAAGAAGAGAAAAAGAACGGCATCAGCATAATATATTCGAGAACGAGAAGGCATCAAAGAACATGTAGGTTGTACTTTCGGCCCATAAAAGCCCATGCCAGCAGGTTTGATTTGTGCTGCGCGCTTCCGATCCCTGAGAACGAGAAGGCATCAAACACGCGGCGCAAGTCGCGTCCCGTTGGTGTCCTCCGCCTCCCAGAAGGTTGCCATGGCCCATTCCCATCCTTCTCTCTTACAGCTGGTGATCGATGTTGCTCGCGTTGTGCGTGATCGAGAGATGTTCGACGAAATGCCATCAAAGTGTTTCTTGTCATCACTAGTATGGGGATGTTCTTAGATGGTTGTTTGTCTGGATGCTTGTTCTTATTCAGGGTTGGGCGATGCAAATTTAATGCTGGAGCGTGGGGAGTGGCAGCTAGTTTGCTTGTATGTAATTTTTAGCTCTGTTCCAGGTATGCAGAGTAACTGCTAACATATTCTGTTATAAAGAGTCATGTGTCCCTTTTAAGAAAATGAAGAAAAAGTGAAACCCATGGAACTCCTTCCTTAGCAAATGTTCAGGAAAATGTGAGACTGTTTGACAAACTTGAGTCGCAGTGATATAGATAGAGGCGAGTCAAGTATACTCTCTTTTCAGTGAGGTCAACTGTGAATACCCTTCGGAATTTGAAAGGACAAGTTTGGGACCACTAATCCAATACTATGAGAGTAAATACAACTAACATAGTCCTCCCCTCCTCCCTTTGTTCCCTGCTGGGAAGAAGGTCCTGACTTTTAGAATGAAACATGCATGCATGCATCACCCTCCCTGTAGCTCAGCAATTTCTGTGCCATTGAAGTCTTTCTATTTTGCTAGTCCTGATTCTTTGTGTGGTGCTATGCTATGTTCAATGAAATTATGAAAAAAATCATTGTTCTGTAGAAAGATACATATGCATGAAATTGGCTGCAGATTTGAACTTTTTAATATCCACGTAGTTCACATAGTCACTCATGGAGGAAAAAACCTACAAAGGTTGAGCTTTGCATCATGGAATCAAAAACTGAGCTTTTTTCTTGACAAGTGAAAAGTAATAGGTTGATGGACCATATCCTTATTTTCTGTTTGATGTATTTTATGGTAAAATAGTATCATGTTATTGCAGAAAGTTCATTTATTATACGGGTTGTCAGCTATGAAGACTATTTGAAATGCTGTATTTTCTAGTTTAGGAGTTTTTGCACAATTTTTTTAGGTAAATTTCTTGTACACGATTAAAGTAAGAAAAACATCCACACCCTTTTTTTCAGTCTAAACTAAATGGAATTAACTGATTCTGAGATTGAGGTGGAAGGTGTAGTCTATTGGAGGTGTTTTTTTTTTTTTTTTTTTTCCATTTCAGCTGACTTCATTTGTCTAGAAGCATCTCGTTCATTTGGTTTGGATGTTAAATTGTTGACTGGAAGGTTGTTGCTTAGCTCTGTTGTTTGGCGCTGAAACTTGTAAGCTAGAATCCCCAGCGTTGTTGTTGTGTCGGTGTCTGTACAAACTTATATATTAACTTTCTATAAAAGCTGAAATACCTATGAAAAAAAGGGCAAAAATTTGGTCATCGTGAGAGGAAAGAATCAGAACATG
Organism: Hyparrhenia diplandra; assembly: GCA_015847255.1. NCBI lineage: Eukaryota > Viridiplantae > Streptophyta > Magnoliopsida > Poales > Poaceae > Hyparrhenia > Hyparrhenia diplandra. The sequence goes on along the minus strand of JADLZK010008773.1, from coordinate 25,511 downwards.
AAGATAAATATAAAGACGTATAAGAATGTAAAGGAGGAATAAGAAAGATAAAATATTATATATGATTTAACTCCAACAAATGTTGCACGCGGATACTTGTCAAAGCCCTCGTATCGAATCTTTGGATACTCATCGGATCTTGTCCGGACGCCGATAATCACTCGATACTTGTTGGACAAGTATCGAACATTTTTAAATATTTTTAAAAATAAATTAATTCCAATAATCTGTTGACACCTTCCCGATTCTATCCCGATACTTAAAAACTCCAACCCCTCATTCTATGTATAAATACACCCTCTGTACGCACGTAGGACTCTCAACAGTGAGGCATGGATTAATGAGATTCCAAACCGCCAAGCTGCTCATATGGATGAAGAGATTTCAGATATGAGGAACAAATGCTTCAGGAGTTTTTTTTCCTGGCGATGAATTAAAAAATATCAAGCAACAATTTGCTGATTTTTCTTTGTTTGGAAATGGATTTAATTCGTATGACTCAATTGAGGATAGAGTTCACCTTTTAAGTGGTTTTTTTGAATTATGAATTCATTTATATTTCTATTAAATATAAATATAATATATATATTAGCGTATCCCGTATCCGTGTTTTTGAAAAATGGCGTATCGGAGTATCGCCGTATCGCGTATCCATATCCGTATCCAAGTATTTGTGCAACGTGGCGATGACGAGATAGAGAAGCATTTGACTCATCAACATATTTCAAAGAGAGAAGTACCAAAATATTGCAGCCTACCTTCTTTGAGGTATCATAACTTCTTTGAGATTTCGTATCGTTGCAGCCCTTTACAGAGAAAAAAGCTCATTCTTTGTCCGTTCCGTTGTAACAGTAACTATCATTGCTAAGTCCCATTGCTACAACCAAAAGAGCTACCTGATGAAGAATCCTTGGCTTTAATGCAGAGTGCACAAATTACTCATACAGCTTGGAGCAATGCAAAGCAGAGTACCATGGGAAGCTCTACTGGATACGACTTTATTTTATTTCCTGTCAGTTTCATGATGCTATTTTAGTAATTTAGGATAGGTATCAAGATTGCTGGTGGTGGTGCGACACTGGTAGAATAATTTGAGATTCTTAGGCAGATACCAGTTGTCAGAATATCTGGACCAGTCAGGGTCACACATTCTAAGTAAGTTATTTCTTTCTAACAAAGATAGCTTGAGCACACTTGTACCTGTTATTATTGAAGAAAAAGAAGAAATGCAGCAATGCAAAATGCGATAACATTGGAAAAGGGTCTGGGGACTCAAACTTTTTAACATTTCAGTGTGTTCTGCCTGTCTTTCTTGATAGTTAACCCAAGAAAAAAGAGAATATGTAGAAGGAAAAAAAAAATATGACAGTGATGGACATATTTTTCTCTTTTTAGAAAACAGGAAAGGTCATATGATTCCCCATTTTCAAAATAAAGTTATTCATTTCAAAGCGTTCTATAAGAAATCGTAGCTGTGATTGCTATGTTGCCAACTTACCACGCAATCTAGAAGTTAGGTCCTTTATCTTTTCTTTTTTAGAAAAATGACTAATTTATTTTTAGAATATTACTGATAGTGCAGTAGAAGTATAAGATGGGGTCTTCCTTTAAAAGCCTGTGCTCATGTAATAATTTTCTCCACTATTATTATTAGATTTCTTGTTTAGATTGCTGCAGAGATATAAAAGCTTTTCAAACTCAAGAAAAAGATATAAAAGCTTTTCATATCAAACAACATACATGAGTAGCTGGATACACACCATATATCTCAATTTGTGAATGGCAAGTCAGAAGTATGAAACCATCCATCCCTAAAATGATTTGTTGTTATTGTTGTCAGTAATCAAGAAACAAACCTGTCATCAGACCTCTGTTTAATCTGACAAATTTACGAAAAGGACTTGTACAAACTGTTTTTTTTTGTTTTTTTTTTTTTGAAACTCAAACTGATGATGCATATGGATGTAGAGATTTTTTCCTTACAAAGTAGCAGAATTGAGGTACTGACTAATTCAGTTTCTTCCCTGATCTGCAAATCTGGCACAGAAATCTCTTTCATATTTATTGTTATTTTTCTTTGTTGGCTAACATTATGCAAGAATGTCAAGCATTTAGCCCTGAAATAAGTGGCTGTGGTTCCTCCCATCATCCTACCCGTAGGTTAACCTTATCCTTAATCCTCAGCCCTTTGCTTATTCTGTTTTTTTGTTGATCCTCTGATAGCAACTGGTTGCTGCAGTTGCGGCCTTGCGGCTGTGTGCCATCCACAACCACTTACAACATTGTGGCCTGATCATATCCCTATCATCAGACTATTCAATGACTCATTTTAGTTTAATTGTTATACTAATTGGATAAACTATCACACTTTGCACATGTGCCTTTTCATTTTTATATAAAATAATTCCTGAGCAGCAGGATCTTCTCTACCTTGCTGATTACCCAGATATGACCTAATCTGTCACTTTTGCTTTAGATTTTCTGGTGGCAGAGCGTTTAGTGCAATACCATCTCAAATATCTTGGCCCATCTTTTTCCTGGTACCTTGAAAGGGATTATGAAAATGTAGAAAAAGAATATAATGGATATTTCATTTTAGTATTTGGAGATCCCTATTAACATGATCCCATTAAAACTATTTTTAATTAGCTGGTCTACCCACGTATGTCTTATATATAGTTTCTTTGTCTCATTTGAGAGCCGACAACCGAGACCGACACAACTCATTGTGCAAGCACTCTAAAAGAAGTTTAGTTTGCTATGTATAATAATCCTGTGCTGCACCGTAGCCCATCACCCTTGATTGATATGAGGTACCTGTATGTGTACCGTAATTGTTTAGTTTTTGGATCACCAACCATGCATTTGCTGTTACCCCCACAGATAGGGTCCCTGTAGAGATGGCAGCACAGTGTCCTTTTGCTCAACGCCATGATCCCTTTGGATTTGCAGAGCCTTCTGAAAGTTACGTATTTGTTGGGTATCTGTTGGGCGCATGTCTATGATTGAGGCTTGCCTTACCACCTTACAACTTGTGACAGTGAGTTACTCTCTCCGTCTTTCTCGCTCTAGGAGTGATTCATAGACCGCATACGTATCCAGCCTAACCATCATACATTCTAGCTGTAGCCGTGTTTCTGTTAGAAACTTTATCCAGCTCTAGGAATGATATGATAAGAACCTTGATGGTGCTTTCCCAGAATGCTTCTTACCCTTGAGTATCTGAAGTGTCCAAATATATATAGGATTTTTTTATGGATATGCTGCCCTTAGATCACCCCTTTTACTGGGCATCAGTCTTGCAGTTGGGTTTCCTTGTGCTGCCACTGCCATAAACATGGTTTGTTAGTACACAGTTGTGACATTCTGAAAACTGTGATATTTCCTGGAAGTGGGATCTTCGGTCACTGTATGACTTGGATACCAATACCATGCCGAATTACTTGGTCTCCACTGTTTTATTTAATAGCTTCAGTCTTGTCCTTTTCAAATACTATGTAATGTCAGGGATTAGGACTCTTCTTATCAGCTAATTGAACCCTCAAATGTTCCTCTGTTTTTCTTATGTAGCTGTTCGCCTGTTCTTCATGTTATCGTTGCTTTACTAAACTCATGTTAATTGGGCTTTTTAATCACTGATATGGATATGTTTGTATCGGCCGACTACTGAACCGCTAATGCATCTATCCCAGTAGGCCAGTACTCACCATGTTTGATGATAAACCTGTAGATTTATGGTCAGATTCTGCAGCTCCGCATCTCTACCTGCCAGCAAGAAGTTCAGAGATCCAGCTCCGATCTCCATGAAACATACATCGTTGAAAGATCTCCCTTGTAAGTGTGTCAAACACACAATGTTGCCAATTGCTTTTCCTCTTTGTTATGAATATAATTCCCATCTTATTTCTATGCAACCACCATATGACCTGATTAGGACTCATCCCTGAGTAGGAGTATATCCGGCTGTAAAGGACAGGACAGGACGCGGCAAGGTTTGAGTTGTGCAGTGGGCGCGCCCTTGTGCTAAGATAGATTCGGGCCAATCAGTCTCTTGTTTGGACGTGCATCTGTCCCCATTAAGGGCAGATCACGAGGAGAGAGGCGCGATGAACAAGTCGCCCAGCTGATTTTGGACGCACGCTGTTGGGGGCGTATGGGCTCCGTCATGCTGCCGGAAGAGCCGTCGCTCTCTGGATTCGTTTCACTGTACCTGCTGCTGCTGGTCGTTGGTAACAGAGGATAGATGGAATGGAATGGACCAGGAGAAAGCATGCGGCGAGCGCTGGTAACAAGGAGAAGAGAGTATGGCCGGTATGGTATGGGTGAGCTTGCCTTTGCATGCCGTGGCTTGCCTTTTTTGGTAATTCTTGTGGGAAAGTACTGCTGCTACTTTTCCTGTATTAGCGCTGGTGCTTCATGCATGCACTTGCAGGCCATCATGATCGTTTGGACGTACACAAGATCTGATTTACATGTAGAGATTTCAGCATACCATGTAGCTAGATATTTGTGCGAGTCAAATATAATTCTTTTTTGTATTTCCATTGCTTTCAATGGGAATATGGTTTCCTCGCGTCAATTGAAAAAAAATATAATACTTTAAGTGGGAAATTGGACGTATAACAGGATTATACTGAAAGCCAACAGTATTATACTATGTAATGTGAGGGGTAGAGGTTGTTTGGTTGTCTGCACAGAGTCAAATATAGCAACGTGCACAAACTTGTTGGAGTTTGGTAACCCAAAATTTATGCCTATGGATATACGATATGCTTACTACAAAACCCATGACCCATGATGGGTTTAATTCATGTCCAGACCCATGCCCACTTGGATCATAGGTACCCAATGAGTTTGCTGGTGCCGACAACAGCCAACACACCACATCATCACTAATAAGCCTATAGTATTATAGTACATATTCATGGTTGGTATACTCATGCATGTATGAGCGGTGCAATGAAATGTAATTAAATGTGAATTTCATCAACCATACACAAGCTGACCAAGGTATATCAATCAGTCGAGATTTCAGCCTTGCAAGCTTGAGCATGAATGTGTGATCTTGATGTGATCGCCCACCATCGTCGTAGTATGGTTGGGTGGGTGATGAGGGAAGGAGTGAGATAGGTTAAGGTTTTGGATGGAAAATTAAGTTCGGTCATATATAGACGCCTCTAAATGGATCGATCTACCTCAGAAATTTGGAGTATCATGGGTGAAATGTACGCTTCTATATGATGGATCAGGTTTATTAAAAAAACTATGGGTGTGCTAGTTTGGATACTACACCTAATGAACCCCATGGTCACTAGTGCAGAGACCTTTAGTACTCGGGCGGTTCCGCACACGTATTTTTAGTAGCATACAAACAAGCCGCCGGTGCTAAAGGCCGGTGATAATAACAAATAATACCGGGCGGGTACTTATCCGACAAAGATAATACACTTTCAGTGGCAGCTACCCTAACACCCCCACTTGTGTAAAACATATTGTGACTGGCGGGCACCAATTAAGAACCTCTTGTGTAACAAAGCTTACCACAGGCGTCGAGCAATGTCGCCCTTTGTGTAACTTGTATACCACTAGCTATTATTTACCCGAAACACCTGTAATAAGCCTGTTTGCTCTATCGATTGTCTTTGACTAACGTCAATGCCCATGATTAACCGACCCTAGTCGGTCATCATCTTATCGTAGACTACGACATTGCGTGTAAAGCGGGTCCTTGTGGCGACGTCGATGTCGGCGATGAGCAGGCTCCATATCGATCCGTGTATGTTGGATGCATACTGCATTGCTTAAATACCCCGCGTAGGACGCCCACCCGACGGATGTGAATGGTTTGCAATTTGCAACCGATCCGGCGCCGCCCGGCGACTATTGTTGTTGGTATGGCACATGGTTGTTCGCCGGAGGGAGGAATTTACACTAGCGGTGAACTTTACGCTATCGCCCGATGCAAAGATATTATGACTTGAGCCATTAATTTAGTTGGGCGGCAGTGACATGAACCGCCCGTACTATTTATTTATTTAAACCGACGCCCGGCGTTATACAAAGTGCCTGTGGAAATAATCATATTAATGGCGGGAAGTATAAAAAACCGCCAATACAAAATTCAAATGTCACTGGCGGTTATATTATGGGAGACGCCATGAACATATCGTTCCACTAACGGGTAATTTGTGGGGCCCGCCGCTTTTTATTCACTGGCATTCATCAGAGTCGACTGCTATAGTGAAGATTTAGGCATGACACCATGAAAAATAGTACGTGTACTAGTGATGGGTACAAAAGTTGACCCACGTTCTTGCCCATTTCTCCAACCTTAATTTGCTGCAACTAACTTGAAGTGAGTGTGGCAAATTATAAAAAAGTATGTCTAGAAAAGTCTGGAGCCATAAAAGGTGGATGCATCGTGAGTTCAGTGGGTTTGCACACAAAAAGCGCCGATCGGAGTCATGTAATAATAAAGGGTAAAAAGTGGGCATGCATAAGGATGTAGAGTTAGAATGTTGTCATGGTGAGGAGGCAGCGAGGATGTTGGCTGGAGCTGAGGCTTACCGTGCATTGTGCAGGCTACTCACTCCGCATCTATTGTGGTGGAGAAGGCTTGCAGTGTTGGCAGTAACAAAAAAGTACTACTAGTAGACACTAGTGATACCTTAAGTGCACAATATAGATGTATTATTATTATAAGAAACTTCGACATTTTAGTCCCCAATAAAAAAATGAGACAACTATTGCTCGGATAATGTTTTTATCCCACTTTGAATGGCCAAACAAGCAAATTGTTTTCCACGTGTATATATTCAGAAAATACCTATCAATATAGAGATGTTTGCATATAGTGGATGATTCATCATCGTTACCGGTGTTTTTTCCTTTCTGGTTCGGGTAGTCTTCCCTACTGTCTCACATACATAATTTTCCACTGCAAATCAAATAGCATGTTTTAATGAAGAGGTACGGTGGCATCTAGCGTTGTAAGTTACTAAAGTTTAGTTCGGCATTGGATAATAGGCTAAATATGAATTAGTTAAAAATTTCTTGTTTTTAATATGTTCTACTTATCAGTTAGCCTCTATTAGTTTTTGTTAGACAATGACATCCACAACATGGAATAAACATGTCCTGATATTTAGTTCATCCAAATAGGCCCTAATTAAGGGGGCACAACTCCAGTATGAGAGCAAACCGAACTGTGGAGAGAGAGAAAGAGAGTAAAGCTCATTTTACACAAAATGTGGCTATTGACCCAAGGGCAAAGATTATTCGGTTTGCATCTCAAACTTGGCTTTTGACTGCTAGACAAGGGAAACCCATAAAATAATTGGACAGAGTACAACATACATGCAAAGGCGATGAGCGAGAGAGTGCAGAGAAAGATTTCTTGCTCTTATATACTCGTCTATGGACCTACAATACAAACTCAACGCTTGCTGCAGCTATCAAAATTTGGTCTAAAACGATTTGGGCACTGTATGTAGCTAAGGGACCAATGTCGTAGTTCAGTTCGAACCAACAACACTAGAGTTGCCCTAATGTGGCTATGCATTCATGGCCATTTAGTGGTCGTGTCACTACTGGATGGCAGGCCATAGCCTCGTAGAGGCTCTATCAAGCGCCGCTCTCGGTAGAAGCCTCTCGGTCAAATTTTGGACGGGGGAAAGGGCGTTCACCGAGAGCAAATTAAGTATGACCTCATTTTAGGCATATTGTGATTTGATTTTTGGTTTATGGACAACAATTATATATTTTTTTTTGGGTCTGCAATAGTTAAGTTTGGCGTGTGGTGTGATCATCCAAGGCAATTGGACAAGTAGTGCTAAGATCAGAGCGGAAAACAAACTATTTTTCATGTGAATATATAGTTGGCGGGGGATTATCCTCCCAAACGACTATATATAGTCCAAGGTTTTGATGCAGACTGAGTGAAACCTTGATAGGACTTCAGATGGGAGCAGATATATGATTAGGTCCAAACCCAAACCCTTGGGATCTGAAGTACTAGTACATGGCATTTGTGCAACAGAGAATCCCTTTTTTTTGGCGGCCCTAAGCCTAGGGCACGGTACAGTTTGCAGCGATGATTGATAACCAGTGACAAACGTACGGGTGATATGCAAGCGAAGCCAGCGCCGACGTCCCTACCTTGGACCTCCTCGATCACACATCTCCTGGCTGATCGAGCCGCCTAGGAATAACGTGTGTTTGCACTGCAGCCGACGTGTTTTACTGTTCCCCTCCGATCTAGCTCATCTATCTCTTTGCACCTCTCTCTCTCTCTCTCTCTCTCTCTCATGCGTGTGTCTGTGAAAGGGATCACACACGAATGATCTACACAGCCTAGGCACCTCCCTCCCTCCTTGTCCCTTTATAAAAGGGACATGCCACCCCCTTTCGTTCATGATCGCAAGATAGCTCGCTTGCCTTTTGATCCCTTGCTCCAAATTGCCATTATTCCGACATACACACAGCACCAGCCGCCGCCGCGGCTGTTCTCCTCCTCCCTCTTCCCCCTCCTAGATCTCCATATATATCATCTGATCTTCACTCATCACCTAGGCACCTCCTGCTAGGTCCTCTATAGCTCTATCCAAATCTCGAGCGCAAGCAAATTCATTTCATCAGTCCCTAGCTCGATCCCATGTCTGCCATCTACATGAGCCAGCTCTCGACTACCCTCCCTCTCATGGAGGGAGATCATCACCACCAGGATCATCACCACCACCACCAAGGCCACTTCCAGGCCTTCACCCTTCCAAAGGATCCCCCGATCCTTTTCCCCTTTGTGATCAGCAACAGCAGCGCCAGCGAAAGCAGCCTGAGCTATGGATCGCCGGCAGACCATCACTTGTTGAGGCAGCATCGTCAAGCTATGCTCGAGTCCCAACATGTACGTGTTACTTAACTGTATAGTATATGTTTTCATATGATCCCATGCATGCATGTGTAGAAATTCACAGATTTAATTTCGTCACTCATATATATGCTGCCCTTTTATAATTTCCGTTATATATCAGACGATGATTGGTGGATCATCATCAGCTGCGAGTAGTGTCTTCGCGACGCCGTTCCCAACTGTGGAGAGCATCCGTGACGACATGATCGAGCCTGCCTCATATGATCCATACGATATGGGGAAGCTGCAGGTGGTCGGCGGCGGGTCGATGGATGCTTGCAGCTGGACGCCGCCGGCGGCCAAGATGAGGATCACGAGGAAGGCCACTGCCGATCCCAGTGGTGCCGCGGGGAAGAAGCCAAGGAGAAGGGCGCATCAGGCAGGGTACGACGCCGACATGAACATGAGCGGCCAACCAAATTTGGGTGTTATTAGGGTGTGCTCCGACTGCAACACCACCAAGACGCCCTTGTGGAGGAGTGGTCCTTGCGGCCCCAAGGTATCTTTCTTTGTTGCCTCTTCCAATCCAACTCGTACATGGTGCCGTGGTCCTTGCACCATGTATATATGATGTACGATTAAGAGAGAAGAGTGCTGCATATAATTAAGCCCATGACTGTAACTTATCTTGTTTTGCATGGCGCAGTCGCTCTGCAACGCGTGTGGTATCAGGCAGCGGAAGGCGCGGCGGGCGATGATGGCCGCCGCCTCCGGCTCGGGGCCAGCAGTGCCCATCGACAGCAACACCGCCGCGGCCGCAGCAGCACACCCCAAGGTGAAGAAGGAGAAAAGAGTGGACGTGGACCGGTCGCTCCCGTTCAAGAAGCGGTGCAAGGTGGTCCAGGTCCAGCAGGATCATCACGTTGCGGCCGTCGCAGCAGATCCTGCCGCTGCCGCTGCCGCTGCCACTGACGGGGCGGGTGTCGTCGTGCAGGCCACCGCCGCCGAGGTTGGCGACGACGACGCATGTCCCAGCAGGGACCTGCTTGTCGACGACATTGGTGGGCTCATCAGCTGGAGCAGGAGTCCGGCGGCTCCCGCATCTGCAGCTGCTGCCTCCTGCAGCTTCCGGGCGTCGCCGGCGTTGGCGCCGGTGCAGCACGACGAGATCACGGACGCTGCCATGCTGCTCATGACGCTGTCCTGTGGGCTTATCCGGAGCTGATCGACGACCGATCTGCCTCTGCAAAGGCCCCAGCACCGAGCACTGCACCTTAGGCTTTTTGCATAGCTAGTGCCTTTGACTGTTAGTGTTGGTACCATCGTCGTCTACCGTACGACCTGTAGTGTTTTTTATTTGGCTTCTTGTTCTTGTTGCCAGTGTAACCCGTGTCACTGTTCAAGTCATGTGATTCGTTTGATGAGAGAGAGAAGAGAGTTGAGAATGAGACGACATAGGAGCGAGAAGATCACGAGTGGAAGTGATGAGGCAAAATCGTGATCATCATCTCTAGCTACAATAGCCAATTGCATGTAGTGTGAGACTGTGAGGTGTTTCAGTTTTGAGTTCACTAGTTTTTTTTTTTTTTTTTCCCGATGCTGTAGCCAGCTATATAATCTGGTCAATGGCTGCTATTGTTATTGTTATTTATTCTTGGTTTTGGTTGAGTTTCTTGTAAGGGAGCTAATAAAAATAATGGCAATCTGGAGACATATCGATGCAAGGTGTGCTTGTGTTCATTGCGACTCGTTCATGAGACTTTGAGCTCAGCATGATCTGCTTTGAGCTACATTATCTAAAGTTTTTGTCAGTGTCTGGTGGTCTTCATTTTCACTGGTTTTCATGCAACATTCTCCTAATCTCCTTTATCATATGCCATATTGTCAGGACCCGGGTCAAGATCCTGACAGAATCTGGCGGAAGTGCAGTGAGTTTAGGAGCCGGAGAATTAGCAACAACAGGATATAAGACTATTTTACGTGACAAACCCGTCCGTTATTAATTATTTTCCGTGTGGAAAATAACCATAAATCGTGGCGGGCATATTAGAATACCCACCAAGGAAAATTTACTTTCCGTGACCGCACCTTGAAAGGCTCGCCCACGTAAAATGCAAGCCCAAACAACCCAATTATAGGCCCAAATAGCCCAATATCCGACTCCCACTATACAAGGGAGATGAAACCCTAGGACCCAAATCACTTTGCCTCTCTCTCGCACTTAGCAGCAGCAGTCGGCCTTCCCTCTCCCACACCGGCGCCCGGCCTTCCCTCTCCCACAATGAACCCTAGGACCCAAACCATAGCGCCCGACCTTCCCTCTAACACATCGTGCGCCCGGCCTTCCCTCCCTCTTTCTCTCTCTCTCTCTCTCTCTCTCTCTCTCTCTCTCTCTCTCTCTCTCTCTCTCTTCCTCGAGTGCTCCTCGGGCGGTGTGGTGGCCTCGGGGCGCCTCCCCGGCGACATGCTCCCCAAGCGGGGTGGCGGGGGGCCTGGCCTTGCGCGCCCTTGGCGGCACCCACGCTCTCCCCCGGCGATGCGCTCCCCAACGGGGCGGCGGGATGGCCTCGAGCGGCCCGGCATGGCGGTAGCCGCGCTCTCCCGATGGCGGCCGGCGTAGATCCGGCGAGAGCCTCGCCACCGCGCGCGGCGGGCTTCTTCTCCGGCCGCCGCACGAGGCCACCTCCTCTTGACGCTACAACTATTCGCCAATGGTGGCGTGGGCTTGGAGCTCGCAGATTGAGCAAATCTCGGGAACAACGACGGATTGAGGGCGGATCCGGCCGCGCATCCTGCTTCTTCGGGGTTCGCGAGGATCCGCACTCCTTCGAGCACGACGGTGGCCCCTCCTCTGGCGGCGCTAGGGTTGATCTCGCAATGGTCCAGCTAGTGGTGGCGGGAGCTAGCCAACCCGCCGCTCCTTCTCGGGCGCCGCTAGGGTTTCGATTGGGAACGGGCTCGCCAATGGGCTCGGGAATGGCTTTCCGGCGAAAGCTCATGGATTTTCTTTTTGTTTTTTCAAAACCAATAACTGCGTGGACGCATCCTAATGTGTCCGCCCGCGATTAATGTCGGTTTTTAAATGGCGATCAGTAGCCCGCCGTGGTGAGGCCACGATTTACTATGATGGGCTATAGTACCGCCATGGAAATTGAAATCGCCGCCACGCATAAAATGATAACGTAGTAGCTAGTGAGAAATTTAGAGTTTCTATTTTGCTTCAGCTGAAGAGATCTCGCTTGTTCCCATTATCTTCTGAAATTGTAATCACCTCTTTGTCCTCTATAATATCTCTAGTTTGCAATTCATGGACAACGACCTTGCCTCCATTTGAGAACTCTATATCTCTATGTGACATTTGAACTCGTAGCTTTAGATGAATCAATTGGTGTTAGCCAATTCATGAGTTTGTTTGCCATCAAGATGACCAATTGAATTCAATTGGTGAAATTGTTGAGCTTCAGGACTAAACATCTCAAAGTTTGTTTGCCATCAAAGTAATTTGAGTGTTGTTGCTCCTTCTAGCACCATCATAATTAAGCTACCAACTACTGGCACACACTATCTCCTTATTTCTAGAGGTTTAGTTCTTAGTGACTCGGTGTTCTTTTTCAACCGAACATAGTTCGGCTATAATTTGTAGATTATGAACAAGATAGTCACTAGATAAATACACAACCCCTTCTCGCTCGTGGAAATTAAAGTTAAGTCTAGCTAAGTCTAGCTAATTTCTTGTGCTTCCCGTACTTCTACTATAATAACTATACTTGTTTCTTGAGCTGAGATGGATTCGAATGGATATCGTTTTGTTCTGTGATCTTTTTGACAAGCACTCACTTCTATAGGAATCAACTCTTTCTTTTCCAATGGTGTCAACTAACAATGTCTTTTCTTTTTTGCATAATTTTAGGCTTCAATCTCAAAAGACTCTAGATATTCTTTACCTTCTTACAACTTATTTTTTGAAATAGTATTTATCAAATTTCCTAGTCGAGCACGAAAAACATCATATGTTCCGCCAAAACAAAACTACCACTTCATTACTCCCAAATTTAGGGAAGGTATGCTACACTATTGGTTGATGGCATATGCATGCTTGCTGAAATTGTGATAATTGATCTTTGCCTATGGTATTGATTTCATTGATTCGGTCAAGGTTACGTTATTAGTAACATATAAAGCGAATCTTGAGTACCGCCGTTTGAATACGCCGTGAATTTTCATTGATTTGGCCATAGTATTTAATAATATATTGAGATCCTAACACAAGCACTTTAGCAAAGGACATTATCATCGGATCCCTTGGCATTCTTTTTTAGCGTATGGCCCAATAACTCTTTGTTGAGAGAAAACTGTTGGCTACCCAAGCACTTTAGCAAGTGAGTCTCACCACCATAGGCTTTGTCTAAGGCGTGAGCAATCTCATTGACCTCCTTCTTGAGGATCTCATTTTTCTACATAAGGCATCACAAGTGAAACCATCACTCATCGGAGTTGTCATAAAAAAATAGTTGTATATAGAAAAATTCACCAAGAATGTCACAAGAAACTCCTACGTTGTTAGTTACAATATGTTACTTCTCTTGAGCAAGAAGATAAGAATGAGCTTCCTTGAGCTGCGGGGGCACATTGGAGGCCCATTCCGCACTAAATTGTTCACCTAGGACCCATCTGCACTAAATTGTTCACCAAGGACCCATCTAGACTCTATTTTCGATGATCCATATATGGTTGGAAAGATAATTTCATGCGCTAACCAATGGCTTTGGTTTGAGATCAAGCGCTAACCAATGGCTTTGGTTTGAGATCAAATCTCTATCGAATCAAGAGGAATCGTTGAAACAAGTTGACATCTAGAATCTGTTAGGACACTACGTTGCCATCGTTTAGGCCGTTTGGGCCTTGTAACATGTTAGGGTTCATTAGGGATGTGAATAGGGGTCCTTTGGTTGTCCCTTAGACTATATATTCAGTAGCCATCACCCCAGTTTAGGGTTTAGGTTTTGCTTTAGATTAATTTGTCTTTGACTAGTCATTATTGGTTTATGAAACCCCTCGTTGAGATCTTAATCATATATATGCAAATTGTCATTGAGTTGCATTTTACCTTGTTCTTGCTTGTGTTCTTCGATTCACAGCAGGGATTAGCATTTGGGGGAAGGTCAACCGGCTTGTGACACAATTGATAACTAGAGGAAACGTGGTACTAGGGTTGCAGGGTTCGAGCCTTTCGATCAAAATCCAGATCGGTTTGTCGCTTTCCACCAAAGTCGGTAGTTATCTATTATCTTGAACTGATGAAAGATTGGGAATCACATCCCCATTACCATCCAGTCTCCATCTCACTCAAATGTAGGGTCCCGAGTAGACTCTCCACATCGTCACTGTCTCCTTTGCCTAGCCACGAGGAAGTCTCCACAGCTACCCTTCCGTTCGGTCAATTTTACCATTCCCGTCGTTCCACCACTCTCTAGCCAAGGTCAGGCAGTTATGTCAGGCAGCCCCGTATTCTGCCCTAGCATTTTAGCTGGAAGAGGCATCGAGGACCGGGTAGCCTCTTCCGGCAAGTTACCGAGGAGTCACCAAACCCTAGTAAACCGTTGGTCTCATCGAGTGTATTATAAAGGACGCCAGATAGGAAAATGATAACTTGAAGCAGCTTGTCAAAGCCCTAGGACCAATGGTATGGAGGAACCAGCTCGCTCACCTCCACGATGCTATCTCGAATGCCCTTTCAACCGTAGCGCTTTTGAAATTAGTGATTTATGCATGTCCCCTAGTATAATAAAAAAAATGGTATTGGTGATGTTGAGTAGAGTCAATTCCGTACGACTTAATAGTTGAGCTTGTGAACTTTAACGTTAGTCGTTAGGTAATATTTTCTTTATGATTACGCTTGAATTGGACTTTTTAAAGAGTGCAATGATCTTTCCCTCAAAAAAAAAAAAAAAAAAGAGTGCAATGATCTTCTGGGCATGTCTACAGACAAAGAGGCAGACGGTGATAATATATATTGTTGCCAGGTTTAAAACTACCGATAGTGATAGTATATATCATTGTCAGGTTCAAAACAACGGACACTGATGTTAGATTGACCAAAGTTAGTTTTTGTTAACTCGGCGAGAGACTCAGAATGGTAAAGTCCATTCTGCATTTTGACAACTTTGATAAATGCGACCTAGCCGGTATTAAAACCAGCCTAGCTTGTTTTCTCTACAAACAACTTTTATGTCTTCTAATCCACTGCCTTTGACGCTGCATGTCCATGGTTGGAATACAAGAAACGATCAAAAACAGGTCCCAGAGTATGCACGAGTCATGCTGACATTGCTCTACGCTAGGCATGTATGCATCTTGCTGCCGCTCCGACCAATTTGCTCCACTCGTTTGCCACCGGAATGAGACGAGAAGAAGATCCATCACGGACAACCAGACGATTAATTAAACCGGCGCTGGAAATTAAAGTCGAAATGAAAGCACAGCAACCTCGCCAGAAATATCTGACGGAATGTCTGAACACGATCGCCCGACAGGACAGGACGCACATCCTATCTGAAACCTAGAGGCCTCTCAAGAGCCAACAAGCCTAGCCAGCTAGCTAGCTCAAGAGACACCGATCGAAAAGGCGGGCGGTGTCCTCTTGCGATGGCCGGCTTGTGGATGGCCACGACGGCGGCCGATCGCGGCTCATCCCGATGCCTCCAGACCCCAGACGTGCACGGCTCCGGGCGCCGCGCGCTTGAGTATTGGCCGTGCACTAGACGTACTCCATCACAGTTCGCGCCGGCCGGTTTTATTTCGCCGTGGGTTTTATGTGGACATGGCTGCCGTGATCTTACGATTCCTCCGCGGCGCCGGCAGCTGGGTAGCGAGGCGACATGGAGGACGCGGCACCGCACGTTTGTGCGTGTGCCGCACGCGATGGCCAGAGGTGGACTGGCTTATTGCCTTATTGGTCGCGGTCGCCGTCGCCGTCGCCGTCGCCGTCGTCGCTGCCTCCTCGGCGGGTCGCCGTCGTGGTGTGATTGTTGACCACTGACACGCGCGGCCTGTGCAGCTGAGTGATTTTTTGCATCCTGAGATTATCGTCATAGCTTTATTCGTTGATCGACTGGATGGATCCAATGGTAAACGGATGGAGGTGGTCTCGTCGAGCAATGGAACCAGGCGAGCAGGTGAAAACTTATCGTCAATTCGTCGTATTGGATCCGTAGTACATCTGCCTTATCCAGTTATCCGCTGCATAGAATTCTTATCTACGCTTCTTGCATGATTTTGCATTTCGCCGTTGGATCCCCACACAAGAGTCGCTCACTCGATCCACTCGACGGTCATGATTATTCGTGACGCATGCCCTCGTCAAGGTGAAATACATGCCTAGCTAGGCATGGAAAGGCCATGACAGGGCAGGAGCATAGGACTTCCTCAATCCAAAAAATTAGTGCAATTTTAGATCAGATCAAAGCCAAATTGTTTCAAGTTTAATTAAATTTAGAGAAAATAATACCAACAGTGATGGTTAAAATATATATATAATGAAAACATATATTCAATGGTGGATACAATTAATGATAGTTAGTTTTTTATATCATAAATGTTAGTACATGTCATAAAAATTTGGTTAAACTAAAGATAATAATATGATTTAGTTCTCAGATCCAAATCGCACGCCTTTTAGGACAGAGAGAGTATGAATTTCACTAGTAGAGAAGCGGGTTGTAGTCCCGGTTTCCGACCCTCTTTACTCCCGGTTTTGGGAACCGGGACTACCAATCCGCAACTGACTAGAGCTCATCTTCAAAACGAAAAATAAATAAAATCCTAGAGACCTATCTTGCAAAGTGTGAGATTCAAACTCAATACCCCTTGCATCGTGGGTAGATTCCTTTACCAACTTCGATTTGCACACCGCATATGACAAAGTATTGGGTGCAATCCTTTTGAATTGATCGGTAGGTGACCTTTAATCCTGGGTGTAAGACCTTTAGTCGGGTTTGTAACCCCAACCGAACTAATTAAAATGCCACCCTTTAGTCCGGTTGATAACATCAATCAAGACTAAATGATGCCTTTTAGTCCCGGTTCATATTACGAAATGGCACAAAAAAGGTTCTTTGGTCCCAACCGAGAGTAGATGTGCACCGAAAAGTCTTTTCTCTAATAGTGTTTATCTCTTATTAGCTACTAGAAACCCTAAATGTGTTTAGGGTTTTTTTTTCTAACTAGCAACTCAAAATCTCATGTATTATATTGTAAATCTTATAACTTTTGATTCTAAAGAAACTCTCAAACTCTATTAAACCGTGCTCTCAAACGACCAAGAATCTTAAAAGACATAAGCATTAGTAGTTACTATTATTTAATATATGTGGCTAATAGAACGTTTCTTAAACCAAATATAATATTTTTTAAAGGCACTTGTGGTGGATAGAGGGATGTAATTAAGGCTCTGCATATGTTTTGGTTAGCCAGTGCGATTAGAATTTAGAAATGATTATTCACCCCATCTAACCAACTCCTTGTTCCTAATAACATGAGACCTTAGTTCAATGGGACATTGATCGTGGTGGATGTTGTTGTTTGACATCGCACTTCAAGGGCGGGAGTGGGATCAGGGTGGGGATTACTAGTATACACGGTGAACGAGATGTGAATGATGGGGCGACAAGGGGGCTTGGAATCGTGGAGCTACGTCGCGGAAGGGAGGGTGGCGTCGGATGACCGTGATAGGAAGAAAGTTGGGGGACAATGCATGGGTTCTGGAGGAAGGAGGAAGAAACCAAAGATGTCCCTCTCAACGCGACAATGAGTGGTTTCTATGGTCTCAATACATGCAAAGACATCCTTTCCTAGATTGAAACAATTTATTCTTTTTTTCCTCTCACCTTGCCACATCAGCAAAATCATTAAGTGACAGACCAACCCTTAGAAACTATGGTATTTTCTAAATTATAAGTGCCCTCATTATGAAGAGATATTGAGTAGAAATGACATATGAAGACATTAAAGACTCAAGTAGTTGAAATAATTTTATTCGAAAGTATATGTGTTAGGTACTATATATCAAGGGGACACAACATGAATAGCTTGACAAAGTTAGTGCTAACATGACATAAACACATGATATAACACCTGCACTTGTAGATTTTAGGGCTCGTTCTCGGTTGGATGGACAGCCCTCTGATAAGCTTTCTAGAAAGCTTAATATCATCAAAATAGGAATTTGGAGCTAGAACTTATGACGTTGTTCATGAGGTGGTATGTGTTGTTCATGACAACTGTGAAAAGTTCCATGGATTTTTGCTGAAATTCAGAGGCACAAAAGTTCCACGTCAAAAGCGGAAGTTCCGCATTCTATAGACCCAATGACTAGTTTTCGGGCTCTCTAACAACTAGTTTTTTTTTTTTTTTTTTGGATGGGCATATATAACAATGCCACAGCCTTGAGAGATTTAGAATAAGTGAGACTTATTATGCTAAGTGTTGGTTGAGAGATTTAGAGTAAGAGAGCAATTGATAGCAAGCCAAACCTAAGTGCACTTATTATGCTCTATACAATTCGTGAAGCTTTTGTTACTCTTGGAAGAAAAGTCTTCTAGACGTCTAGGCATCGCCTCCCGGCAAGCTCCCAAACTTATGGTGAGCCACAGAAAAAATTTGTGAGGGATCCAATCTTTTTTTTTTCCGCAAAGAAAAAGATCATCTAGTAGAGACAAGGATAGTGGTCGAGACAGACCCAGCAAGAGCACGAGCTTTATAAGGTTGCTCATTGCCATCGCTTTGTTTTAAATAGCCGGCTAAGACCTTTAGCTTTCCATGTCTCAAAACAGGCTATAGCCGGCTATATCGGGCTATATATCGGCAGCTAAGACCTAACATGTACATGAAATATCTTAGCTAAATCCTTCTCAAACAGCTATAGCCGGAGATAGCGGAGGCTATAGCCGAGATTTAAAACTATCGTACGTCATATGGATGAAAGAGGTCCCACTCCTACCTTGGTCCAGAAAAAGAGTGCAATATCAAAAGTCAAACCATTTTAAATTCAACTATATTTATAGGTATAGTATTAATGATTATGATTCTATAAAGTCTCATGTGTTAAGTGAATCACATAATTTTTGAAGCACAAGCACATAATTTAAGAATGTCTCAAATTTTGTAGATGCATATTTTACAGGGTATGTAACCAGGGCTAGGTCAACAATTCGACATTTATTTGAAGCACAGTATCTGATCGACCTGGTGCAACTTCGTTGCTTACATGTTCCGCGGAGAGATACATGTACATAAACCCATCTAAAAAGCAAACAAACAAGCAATTATAAAGAATATATAAAGCATATTACAAATCGAACTAGGACGCTTCTCCGGATTATAAAGAATATACAAAGTAATATATAAACCCATCCTAAAAGTAAACAAGCAAGAAATTATAAAGAATATAGAAAGTTCAATATCATCAAAATAGGAATTTGGAGCTAGAACTTATGACGTTCATGAAGAGGTATGTGTTTGTTCAATACAACTGCGAAAGTTCCATGGATTTTTGCTGAACTACAGAGGTTCCACACGTTAGGTGCGGAGGTTCCGCATTCTATAGAACCAACGATTAGTTTTCGGCTCTCTAACAACTAGTTTTCTTTTTGGGTTGTGACAGGCTGCCGGACATTCAGATTATCTTAGACACTCCCAACCTGGTGATCGATAGAGCTCTCCCCAGCTCTCTCACTGTGAGAGTGAGTAATTAATGTGAGACTAAGTGTTGGTTGAGAGATTTAGAGTAAGAGAGCAATTGATAGCAAGCCAAACAAGAGCACTTATTGGGCTCTATACAATTCGTGAAGCTTTTGTTACTCTTGGAAGAAAAGTCTTCTAGACATCTCTAGGCATTGTCCGGCAAGCTCCCGAACTTATGGTGAGCCACATAAAAGTTTGTGAGAGATTAAATATTTTTTCCGCAAAGAAAAAGATTATCTTGATGTAACCTCTTAAAATTAATAAAAGTTCCCATGTATATAAAAAAAGTAGAGACAAGGATAGTGGTCGAGACAGACCCAGCAAGAGCGAGCTTGAGGTTGCTCATTGCCATCGTACGCCACATGGATGAAACACAGGTCCCACTCCTTCCTTGGTCCAAAAAAGAATGCAATATCAAAGTCAAACCATTTTAAATTCAACTATCTTTATATATAGAGTATAATGATTACAGATCTAGAAAGTCTCATGTGTTAAGTGAATCACATAATTTTTTGAAACACATGCACATAATTTAAGAATGTCTCAAATTTTGTACTTGCATATTTTACTGGGTATGTAATTAACCAGGGCTAGGTCAACAATTCGACATTTATTCTGACCTGGTGCAACTTCGTTGCTTACATGTTCCATGGAGAGATACATGTACATAAACCCATCCTAAAAAGTAAACGAGCAAGCAATTATAAAGAATACATAAAGCATATTAATTACAAATGGAACTAGGACGCTTCTCACGATCAGCATCACCGGCCACAAACTCCTTATATGGCTCCTAATAGAAAAAGAATCAACCAAACTAATAACAAATTCATCAATCACGTCGCCTTTCGAGGAAATGGAATCAAAACCAAATCAAGATTTGTGATTCTCTAAACACACCTGCTGGCCACTAACACTCTTCTTGTACGTGCAAGCACCTCCGACCCGTCACCTCTCCTGTACGTGTTCTTCTTGTACAACATGCATGCAGGCCAAGCTAGAAAAGAAACCTACACTACACGTGTTCTCTTCTCTACAGAGAATCAGAGGCCACTTTGTCGGTCAAGCCGTCACCGGCGACGGAGAAGATCCCCTGCCCCGGCGACAGGATCGCCCGGGGGTCGTACTTGCCCTTGAGCGCGGCGACCCTGCTCCATTTCTCGCCGAAATGCCGCTTCCAGCCATCCCGCGACGCGTGGCACGGCAGGTACTGCTTGTACCCTATGCCCTCCCGGTGGCAGAACTCCAGAACGGCGGCGTTCTCCCTCTCCAGCTGCTCCAGGTCGCCGGCGGCCAGCGCGGACCGCAGCAGCCCGACGGCGTAGAAAACGTCCTCGTCCGGCGTGGCCGTCGTCATCCTGTCGTCCCACCTGTCCTTGTTCATGGGGTACATGAGAATGGGCCCCACGGGCTTGGTGTCCTTTGAGGATGCCCTTGAACACGCCGGCGTCGAAGTCGACGATGCGCGACCTCGGGACGAAGAGGTTGAGCCATGGGTGCGGCACGTCCCAGACGCCGGCCGACCGCAGCTTCTGCTCGTCCCGGCCGACTCGGTCGAGGAAATCCACGTAGGAAACGTCTCTGACGAACGCATGCCCCGGGACGAAGCTCAGCTCTCCCAGCAGCGTCTCAAGTTTCTGCATGCACAAAGATGAGTTGTCGATCGATGGCGATTTTGAGTTTATAATGACCCATGAAATCTGGTTGTGATCGATCTTGTACCTGATTTACAGAGGAGGCAGTAGTATCGTCATAAGAGTACATTGCACCCTCGATGTAGTAGATTGCTGCAGACCCAGTCCCAATGGCGAGCTTGGCAAGCTGGTCGAGTTCTGAGGCTGAGAAGAAGGAAGACGATCTCCGGCCCTCGGTCGGTGCGTAGGGTCCGGTCCATGGTTCAATGCATAGTTGGGCCATTTGGCCCGCGCCCGCAGCCCTGGTGGACATGGCCCGGTCCGCCCGTGGCCATGGGCCATGGCCGCGGGTCTCGCCCGGGCACGCCCGATGTTGGAAAAAATTCTAGCAACATCTCATCATATTCCTAAGGAAATCCCAAAACAATCGTCAAAACCACCGCCGGGTTCTTTTATTTTTTACCAGCTGCAGAGCGTTTCGAGATGAGCAGCTCCTGGTCACGGACCGGCCATGGCCGAACGATTGAACATCCGGCGTAGGCGAGTCTGACCCAAAGTCGAACCCGTCTAGGAGCGCGTTCAGCTCGCGATCCGTGAACGATTGAACATCCGAGTTATGACCCCAAAACTATAGAGCGCCAACCCATCCCAGTGCTGCAAACCCAGTGCTGCAAAGAACAGGTCCGAGTTCTTGTCCGGCGAACAGCTGATTTTTTCGCCCGTGCCTGCAACCACCATCAGATTCATGCATTGTGCACTGGTCAGCTCGTCTATCTCAGATCGATTTATGTATGTGTACATGGCCAGCAAAGAGACATGTACCTGTTACGACATCAAGCTCGTGCACGTTGGAGATCTGAGGGCCGTGCCGGAACGCCTGCCCGCCAATGCCCCCATTGGAGGTGTGCCGCCGACGGTGATGTGGAGGTAGTCGGTCCAGACGCGGGGCGCGAGGCCGTGCTGGAGGGTAGCGTGGAGGACGTCGAACCACAGCTGCTCGCCGCCGACGTCCACCCACAGCTCGTGGCTGGACACATTCATCTGGCAGCGACCAGCTGCAGCACCGTGACCGTGGAGCGAGCGCATGTCAACGACGACGCCGCCTGGGGCGAGGGCTTGCCCTCGAGCAGAGTGGCCTTGCCCGCGTGGCGCCACGGTGAAGGGCTTTGGCTGTGAGAGCGAGAGCCGGATTAGGGCGGCAATGTCGCTGGGTGAGCTCGGATGGAATACCCCGTTTGGGATAGCTTCCACAATGTGGCCAAAGTCCGATGATGCCTTGATGGTTGAGTTGCGGTCCGTGCGGATTTTTTGACACAATGTCATCGTCCTCATCTGGGAAGGCACCGGCACCGGCACCGGCTGCGGCAAGTGTATGTAAATGGCTGCTGGTGGAGAGGAAGCTGGTGACAATGAGAGATGAAGCCAGACAAGCCTTTGCCGGCATGTTGTTGAGAGTTGGAACGGAAGCTAGGTGGCTGGAGTTTGCTAATTGCATTAGAGATGATCCTGGTGTGTCGCCCTAATGCCATGAAGCCCTACACATTTATAGTTGAAAGAGGAGAGTGTTTTGTCTCAGCTCTCGCTTTGAAAACACAAAGGGTTGACTTCCTCCAAAACGAGCAATGTTATACTATATAACTAAAACTTGGTCAATGCCCCTTGGTATGACTATCTTCAGGAGAGACCTCCATGATGATTGGGTCAAATACAAAATCACGGGTCATTCTTGACTTCTGCGGGCATTCAACTAATTAATAAGAGGGCACTAAGGTCCAAATGTATTTTATGAAACATGAGATGCAAATAGAAAATGGATGTTTCAATGTTGGGAGCAGAGTTTCGTGGGATATCATTAAGCGTGCTTCATGGTACTAATTATCAACCATTTGATGGTTTCAAATCAGATGTCCTAGTCAGTTAGTTTGAAAAGTCTGAACAACATAATGCAAATTGTTTTTGTTCAAAAGTTTTTAAGTGTCCAAAATGTAAAAGTTACTAGTAGCTAGTCCATCAACCTGAGTTGTGTATGGACTAGTCATTTATAAGATAGATACGTGTAAGAAATTCATGGATAAACTTATTTAGGGCCCATATATAGCTAATAATCAACATAAACTATTTACTCTCTCTAATTGATCAGATTCTAACGTAATAATTATATAATGGAAACTTTAGTTAACAATTACTCTATATATTTCTATTATCCATATTCATAGTTTTCCTTTGCATCATACCTCCAGATGCAGTTGGCAAGTGCTTATTTAAAATCTTATTAGAGCATGTATATCTTGAGTCTGTTTTTCCCGTTTTTTTAGAAAAAGGAGTCTGTTTTCCTATATCAACAATAGTACAAGTGGATTAAAGCACATCTATGTAAGTACTTCGAGCATGTTCAGCTGGCGTGCAAAGGGCGGACACGTTCCGCTGGGACTTTCCAGGGGCGGCACCTACTCCGCCGCCAGTGCTTACGGAGCCATGTTCATCGGTTGCTCTTCGCCGCCAGCGCGAAAGCAAATATGGAAGGCGTCCAGCGACCTCCTAGAGTTTGCCTTTTCTTTTGGCTTGTCATGCATGGGAGATGCAGGACGGCAGAGCGGAGGTTTCGCCATGGGCTTCAGGATCCGGAACTTGTATCCTCTACGACCAAGCCTTGGAAATGATTGATCATATTCTTCGGGGCTGCGCCTTCAACAGGGAGGTCTAGAGCATTAGGCTCCGCAAGTTGCATGTTACGGTCACCATGGGCGTCGATGAGGAGCCAGCCTTGGTCTAGTGGCTCCGGGCAAAGCAGGTAACCAAAGCGGTTCGTAGGGGCTTCAACAACTTCTTCTTCCTCGTCGGTTAGCTCCTGTGGAAGGAAAGAAACGCCAGGACATTCGGGATAGCGGCGATGTTAGTTGCTCAGCTCGACGTTCTCATCCAACAGGAGACAGATGAATGACGGCTTACGGGCTACAAGCCTTTGTGCGCGTTGCTGGATGTGCATTAGCTTGAGGTCTTCCTCTTCCTTTTAGGAGCAAAATTTGTTATCAATGTAATCCTTTTCCGTTAAACTGCGGGTGTGTGGTGTGCGCAGCTTGGTTTTTTTTTTTTTTTTTTTTTTTTTTGAAGAATCGAGGACCCGTAGTCCCTACAGTGATTTTATTGAAAAAAAACAAACAGAACAAAACGAATAGTTTGGGTTATCGTCTGTTTCGGGTTTGTTAACGAAAAACTCTTTCTTGTTTAATGAAATATGAGCCTTGGGCATCATCTAAAAAAACCTATGTAAGTACTTTCAGGTTTAATTTGTAATACAATGATGGGTCATTTGGATGAAAATATAGGGAACTACTTTAATACCTATCATAATGGTATACTTGGCTTACTTTAGGCTGCTTTTTTATAATGGAAGATACGACCGACTAGATGCAAATTATGGGTTACTTTAGAATATTTTTCAAAACATAGGTGGGTAGTTTAGATGAAGATTTATTTATGGAATGGGGAGGGCCCGGGGGTTCGGATGTCACTTTAGATTGTTTTCCCTGATAGCATAGATGGGCAAATTTAGATAACTTAAGGGGTTACTTTAGAATAAATTTTGAGAAAGTCATAGATATGTAATTTTTTATGCTATCGTGGTTTGCCTCGTCTCCTATGAATGGACATTCTTTTTTTTTTTCCAACGGGCAGAGTGTGAAGTTGGTCAGGGTCAGCCGATGCTACTTTATTTTTTGAAAAAAGTAACATTTTATCCAATGTCTAAAAATAAAATATATGATATTAATAAAACAGTTTCTTGTACAACAGTAAGTAGCACGCAGGTCCAGAGGTTGCTGCATCGACCAAAAAAGGGACCTTGGGTTTATTTAGTCCATCGTACTAAATTACTAATTGACTTTGAAGCTACATTTTATTTCTCAAGAGCATGGATGTCAAGGCCTACTTGTTTATAAGAGCAAATCAGAGAGGTGGAGATATGTCAACGGTCCTCATGCTTAAATGTAATCACCACGTACGTATTAGTAGTGGTGTGGCCCGTGGGCGTCCTCACAAAATCTCTTCATGTCATAATAAGAATGATCAAATTTGACATAGCCAGCATATACTATTCGACATTCATGCACCAAATAAAATTTTGAACCGTTGAAAACAAAAGGCGTGCAACGGATTTTAATCTAGGTCAACCGTGAAATCACGTCATTTCGGAAATAACAAACATTTTCAGCGTTCTTTTTTCCCTATTTTACTTATATTTTATTTCAGAAATAGCAAACATTATAAAATTCTGCTAGGAAAAGTTCTCG